>APFE030645997.1:33557-121759 GCA_000404065.3 Pinus taeda
ATTGGTTTAATAGTTTCTTGAGTATGCTCTCTTCTTGCACCTAGAGTGACCTGGAAGATCAGAAAGAAAATTATTAACTTGACTTGAAGAAAAATAAAAAAATGACATGCATAGAGCAAGAGATTCTAGGGGAAGGTTTTTAGCTAGAGCCAAGAGTTCGATTTTTACAACTCCATCTACTTCAAGGAATAGACAAGGGACACCTCCATCATCTCCAACTCATACTCCTAGCCTTAGGATTCCTGGAGTTCAAGAGACGGTAGTGGAATTAGGAGACTCTCCCACACCATCCATCAAATCTGAATTAGGAAAAGATCATTTCTTTCCTTCTATAGGGAGACACATTGTAATTGAAGAAGTAGAATCACCTGAGGAAGAAGAGGGAGAAATTCCTCCTCGTTCGCCATTAGTAGAGGAATCAGAGGACTCTGAAGTCTCTAAGGAAGCCATCATGACAGAGGAGGTAGTTAATGGATTTTGTAGAGGTAGAGGTAGAGGAGGGGGAGGAGGAAACAATGGAGGAGGTAGAGGTAACAATGGGGGAAATAGGGATGGAGATAACTCATTTAGATTTCCTATAGTCGATGAGGATTCTTGAGCAACAATGAAAAATATTTCACCATCTGTCCTCCCAAACTTTCATGGGTTAAGAAATGAGGATCCTGAAACATTTCTATTTGAGTTTGAGGTTGTGTGTCGAACCTATGATTATTTGGAAGACTCTCAAAAACTCAAACTGTTTCCTTCAACATTGAAAGGAGCAGCTTTGAAATGGTTCATGGGATTACTCACCCAATCCATCAGGACTTGGAATGATATGAAACAGACATTTTTGGATAGATACCTGGACTATTGCATGCCCACCAATCATAAGGACGAGGTATTCAAAATGGTACAAAAAGAGGATGAAAACTTGGAGGATATACTTGAAAGATTTCAGTATAACCTCAAAAGAGAAAAAATGAGTAACCTCGATGAAGAAACTTTGAAAGCCCTTCTATTAAAATCCATTAGAGATGAATGGATAGATATTTTGAACATGATGGGAAAAGGAGATATATCCCAACTTCCACTTCATGATATAGCAGAGCTATGTGTCCATCTCTCAAGGGGAAAATCAAAAACTGAGAAAGGGCCTAGAGATCCTTCTCTCATCAGAGAAAATAAATCTGCAACTGGATCAATAAGTAGGGCTGAGATTGGCAATATGCTTGATGAATTCAAAACTGATATCCTAGGGAGTCTAAGTGAGAAACTAGACACTCAAGATACACAATAAGCAGAAAGCAGAAGTTGAAGCTTTAGCCATCTTTTTCCCAAAATGTAGAAAGAAACATGCTCTAAGGGAATGTCCCTTGGATGCAAAAGTTGTAGAAACATGTGTGATTTGTTCAGAGAATCATGAGACCAAGGATTGTCCTTCAATTCCTGGGCTCAAAGCTGTCTTTCAAGAAGATCCAAATACAATTGAGTCTCTTTGTTTTGTTGCAAGGAGACCTTGGCAGGGGCAACAAAACCAAGGGTTTAACAACTCTATGAACTTTCAAACCCCACCAAATTGGAATCCTTGGCAACAACCTTGGCCCCAACAACAAAATCCATTTCAATCATGGGTACAAGGTATGCAAAGTTCCTATGGGAGATTTACTCAATTTTATCAATATCCTCCATCTTTTCAAAACCAACAAGCTCCACAACTTCCAAATCAAAATCGACAACTATCATTGCCATTTCCACAACAACAACAACCTTCTCAATAGAATCCAAATTCTCATCTCTTGCTTCCATTTCAACAAAAGCCAAATCAACTTCCTTCCCAGCCATTACCAAACCCCAATAATAAAAACCCTCAAAATGCTTACATAATAGAAGGTCAACCATTTTCTACCTATATGATTGTTCCTCTCAATGATGTACAACTCAGATTTGGTAGAGTCTTAGATAAACCTTCTATAGATGCCCAAAAGCAAAGCATTTCTGAGGAAGATTCTCTTGAAGACAATAAAGGTTCTGAAGTATCTCTTCAAAACCCAAGCACTCAGAAAGAAAAAGAAAAATAGTTAACCCCCACAACTCCTATAGTTTAGCAACCTACATCTTCATCCACGTCTCCTTTTCCTGAGATATTACAAATTGACAAAGGGGTGGAAAAACAAATCTTGTTGCCAGACTATGATTTTCTAGATGAATTGAAGAATGTCTGTATCAAGATTCCCTTGTTACAAGACATTAGAGAAATTCCTATTCTAGCAAAAACAATAAAGGAGTTGAGTCTTAAAAGACCAGGAAGGAAACCTAGAGATACAAGAAGAATCCACCTGGTAGGAAAAATTGCAGATATCATGATGGGAAAAATTACTATGCAGAAGTATGTAGATCCCGGTAGTCCAATTGTCAAAACACATATCAATGGGGTATAAATTCCAAATACTTTGATTGATTTAGGGGCTGCTATCAACATCATGAGTAGACAGACTATGGAACAGCTGAAACTTCCTAATCTTCTTTTTACACCTACTTTACTGCAACTTGCAGATCGATCAATATCAAACTAGATGGTGTATTAGAAGAAATTTCGGTCTCCTTAGACTCTTGGGAATATCTAGTAGACTTCATGATTTTAACTCCCAAGAGTAATTTAGGAGGACACTCTCTCATCTTAGGAAGACCTTGGCTAGCCACAACTGATGCCTTTATCAGTTGTAGGTCTGGGGATATGTATATTTCTGATGGTAATTCGACAAAGAAATTCAATTTGTATCCTCCAGCAAAAGCAATTACAGAAATAGGAGATAATGAGTGGGTTGATGATGAGAACACTATACAACCTGTCTTTACCATTTCTGAAGTCAGTGAAGGTAGTCAAATTTTGAACACATTAGAAAACTTTGAAACATCCTCAGAATATGACCACACACAATTTCAGTTAGATTCTGACATTGAGTATCTATCATCTAGACAAATGTCTCTTTTCTCTATGGAAGAGTTTGGTAGTTCCGCCATTGAGATCTTTCCAGGTAAAACATTAAATATCAACAAAAACTTGAAAAGATCACAACAGGGGGAACTAACCAAAATATTGCAAAAACATTCTACTGCATTTGCATGGGAGTATATAGATATGAAAGGTATTGATCCTAAGACTTGCATTCATCACATCTACATCGAGGAAAACAATAGACCAATCAGACAACCTCAGAGAAGGATGAATCCAAACCTTAGGGAGATAGTGAAGGAAGAGCTCCAAAAAATACTCAATGTAAACTTCATTTATCCAATTTTAGATAGTCGATGGGTTTCTCCTTTGGTTATAGTACCTAAAAAGAATGGTAAATGGAGGGTATGCATTGATTACAGAGAATTGAACAAAGCAACTTTAAAGGATCATTTTCCTTTACCCTTTATCGATCAGATATTAGATACTTTAGCAGGCAAAAAGTACTTTTCATTTTTAGATGGTTCTAGTGGCTATAATCAAATTCAGGTAGAACCTGAAGATCAAGATAAGACCACATTTACCTGTGAACTTTTGCTTACCGAGTGCTTCCTTTTGGATTATGTAATGCACCTGCAACATTTCAAAGGGCAGTACTAGGTATATTTTCTGATCTAATCCATGATTGTGTAGAGGTCTACATGGATGATTTTACAGTTTATGGTGATTCATTTGAAGAGGCATTAGAAAATTTGGAAAAGGTCCTTATTAGATGTAAAGAAACAAATATTTCCTTAAGTCATGAAAAATGCTTTATGATGTTTACTGAGGGAATTTTTTTAGGACATCATATTTTGGGAGATGGAATTAAAGTTGATAGATCAAAAGTTGAAGTCATCTCCAAGTTGCCTATTCCAAATTGTCAAAAAGATGTTAGAAGTTTTCTTGGATTTACTGGATACTATAGAAGATTTATTGAAAACTTCACTAAAATAGCATCCCCACTCTTCAAATTACTTACAAAAGACTGTGAATTCAAATGGAATCCTGATTGTCAATCTGCATTTGAAACTTTGAAAACAAAAATATCTGAAGCACCCATTTTGAGAGGACCAAATTGGAAACTTCCTTTCCATATTTCCACAGATGCTTCAGATACAGCTCTAGGAGATGTGTTGGGACAAAATGATTTAATTCCTTATGCCATTTACTACACCAGTAAAAATTTGACTGCCATTGAGTTAAACTATACTGTGACTGAAAAAGAATTCTTAGCCATTGTTCATGCAATCAATAAGTTTAGACATTACATAACAGGCTATGAAACTTTTGTCCATACTGATCATTCTGTAATTAGATATCTAATGAAAAAACCTGTTACTAATGGCAAAGTTACAAGATGGATTTTACTTTTACAAGAATTCAATATTACTGTGTTGGATAGACCAGGGAAACAAAATACAGTAGTTGATTTCTTGTCTAGAATCCAAAATATTAATGAAGATTCTCCTGTAGAGGATAAGTTTCCAGATGAATATTTATTTGCAGTAACTACTAAGACTCCTTGGTATGCAGATATTGCTAACTATTTGGTTACAGGAAAGCTACCTACACACTTATTTCCCAGTGAAAAAAGAAGAATTATTAAGGAGAGTTCGAATTATTCATGGATTTTTAATGAATTGTTTAAAACAGGGCTAGATTGTGTGATCAGAAGATGTGTTCGGGAAGATGAAATGCCTGATATCCTCAAGTCATGTCATGATGAACCATGCGGTGGACACTTTGCTGACAAAAGGACGGCTTATAAAATCCTTTCTTTGGGGTATTATTGGCCTTCCCTTTTCAAAGATGCAAAACAATATGTCAGAAGATGTGACAGCTGCCAAAGAGTTGGGAGACCGACTCTTTCAAATGAAATGCCACTACAACCACAGGTACTCATCGAACCCTTTGAAAAATGGGCTTTAGATTTCATTGGACCTATTAATCCCCCATCTCGGCAGAAGAAGTATATATTGGTATGTACTGATTATGTCACTAAATGGGTAGAAGCCAAAGCATTATCTGCTGCTACTGAAAATTCAGTTGTTATTTTTCTTTATGAGGTTATTTTTACTCGCTTTGGTGTTCCAAGAGAAATTGTGACAGATCAGGGAAGTCAATTTACATCTAACTTGATGGAGAAGCTGATGGAAGAATACAAAATCAAGCACAGAAAATATACTCCTTACCATCCGCAAGCAAATGGCCAAGTGGAGTCTACAAACAAGGTGCTTGAGAGTATCATCACCAAAACTGTTCATCTACACAGAAGAGATTGGGCAGAAAGGCTTCCTGAAGCCTTATGGGCCTACAGAACTACATGGAGGAATACAACAGGACATTCTCCCTATGAACTTGTTTATGGGAAAGAAGTCCTGCTCCCCATTGAGTTTCAAGTCAAGACTTTCAAGATGGCAGTCTAGTTGGGGATGAATCTATCAGAAGCCCAAAAGCACAGAATGGAGCAGCTGAATGAGCTAGATGAGATCAGACAAGAAGCAATTTTAAGGATTGATCTAGTTCAACATCAAAGAGCTAAGTGGCATGACAGATACATCAAAGAGAAAAAGTTTCAAGAGGGAGATTGGGTGCTACTGTTTGATTCCAAGTTCAAAGACTTCAAAGGTAAATTTCAGACCCATTGGCTTGGGCCATATGAAATTGACAAAGTCTTTAACAATGGAACAGTAAGAATGAAGACCATTGATGAATTTCAGACTCCTCTTATTGTGAATGACCATTGATTAAAAATTATCATAAGCCACTCTCAAAAGAGGAATTTGTCAAGATGTTCCAAGAGAATTCTGCAATAAAGCTGGTGGAGAAGAATCCTTCTTCCCCACCAGCCTAGCCTTTGTTTCTTTCAGTTTTAAAAAAAATAATAAAAAAAGCGAAAAATAAATAAATAAGTAAATAAAATTGTATAAGCCTGAAAACCAATCATAGATTGGCAGTCTTATATAGAAAATACAGAGTGAAAATCAGGGGCACCTGTCACTCTATATTTTCCAAAAACAAATCTCTCTCTCCTCTCCTCTCCTTTTTTTTTTTTCCATCTTCACTCCACCTCATTTGCCATTTCACTCCATCCCCATCTCATTCACTTCACTCCATCTCATTTTCCATTTCACTCCATCTCCATCTCATTCACTCCATTCCATTCATGTCATTTTCATTTCATTAATAAAAGCTCCTTTCAGGACTACTTTCACTCGGTTAGTTCTTTTCTAATTGCCTTTGTTCAACTAAGTGGGTGTTGTCCTAGTTTCCGCAGCTGGAGACCGTTTCCGCAGCCAGAAACGATTTCCGCAGCTACCACCACTCCGTTTTGCAAAATTCACTGTCAAAATGTTAGTGCAAAAACCATGAAAATGCAGGTGTAATTGAGAAATTGCCATGAAGACATGGAGCATCTCCAAGACATCAAGAAAGAACAGTGGATAAAGGCTATGGAAAAGAAATGACAAAGTTTCCAAAGGTATGAGAATTTTTTTTTTATCAAATAACAATTAAAGTCATGATTATGCATAGTTATCAAACCATGAAAAGTTCTACTACGTGCAATGATTCAATATCATAGCTCCATTGTCCACTCCTATCCCACGATATTACTCCGCACACCATACATTTATTTCTTAACGGTCTCATGATGGATTTTTCGGGTTTAAACTCAAGTTGACTGCACTTTCATTTGCCACCTGCGCTCATGAGATGTGACCAATCCCTTTACAGCTCCTCTCCACCGCATTTTCCGCAGCCATCTATCAAAACGTGTAATCTCCCGTACGCAGCCATTAATTCAAATCTCGTCTCCACTCCACTCACTTACCATTTCATTAAAAGTTTCCCTTTCATATACACACATTTCAAATTGTGAATTTATTTGTGCTTGCCTACCCTCTGTTCCGCCTATAATTTGAGGCATTCCCGTTACCTGCTACCAATTGCAGCCACTGCATTTTACAGCAAACCCTGCAACCGAGCTACTTCCCCTCTGCTAAATCCTTTGCGCAATTGTATCCTCGGTTGAAATTCAAAACAGAGAGAGGAATGGGAAAATTACTAAGGGCAGAGCCAAAAGGACTGAAATATTTAGAAGGTTACCCCCAAGCAAAGGAATTGCTAAGGAAAGCCAAATGGTTACACTTCATCCAGAAGTTCAAAGGCTATAACAAAGAGGTAACCAAGGCTTTTGCACGGTCTTTCGATGGTCAAATGGTGGAGATTGGAGACTTGAAGCTCACGGTGACCGAGACAACAGTAGCAACTGCCACAGGCTTACCTCAAGAAGGTGAACGATGGTTCAAAAACAAAAGCGTGGATGAACAGGCATGGAGGATTATGCTAAGAAACCCAGGTATGGACACCACTGTGTTTACTAAAGGAATACATGTTCATGCACTGAAGGAAGAATGGGCTAGTCTGCTATTAGTTATCCAAAAATTTGTCACTTGTGAGGGCCGCTTTGGTTCGATGTACATGTACCATGCTAGATTGCTGATGAATTTCTTAGAGAATCAGACTCTTAATTTACCTTATTTCTTGCTGTTAAGTTTGAAAAAAATGAGTATTACAGTCCAAAAACACATAGGCAATATAGAACCTCATCTATACCATCATGGACTTGTAAAAATTCTCATTGAGGACCAACTAAAGAAAAACAAAGATACCTGGGAAAAATTCTTGATAAGAAACTACTTCCAAGAGTCAGCTGAGGCCTCTGAAAGTAATACACCAAAGGCACCAAGGAAAAGTAGGAGGAGAGAAAAAAGCACTCAAATCCGAGACTCCCTTACTACAAAAACTCAAGAAGTTGGTCAACAAGAAGAGGAAAATAGAATTAAAGACAAGAAACAGAGGAAAGATAAAGGTAAAAGGACCATCCAAGAAGTCTACCAATCACCTGAGCCATCCATAGAGGAGGATTACCAAGCACTGTCAGAAAGATTAGTACATCTTCAGGTTGCTATAGCAAAGAAAAAGGAAAAAAGGAAACAGAGTATACGAGAAAAGAGTACTAGTCCACCAGTCTTGAGGAGAAGCCACAGGTTAAGAGGGAAGTGGAATAAAACAAAAATAAAATGGCCCCACTTCATTGACTTGGGTGGAGAAACACCGGAGAAAACTCTAGCTGGCCGTACTTCACCTAGTCCTCAACCAATTATTGAAACTAGTCCCCTACATAATGAAAGCTCTTTTCGGCCAGAGCTAGAGAGCATTCCTCCTCCTCCTCCACTAGATTTTGAGCTCGGTCCAAGAAAGACACCTGAAATAGATCCCAATCAACAGAAGGTATATGACTACTTGGAGTCATTGGAAAAATCAGCTGCAAGTCCGAGTACCACTCTGCCACTAGATGCACAAGTTCAGTCCTTAAAACAGGAGGTGTTTGAATTAGAACTTAAGCAGGCATATCAAGTAGGAAAATGAAACACTCAAGGAACAGAGCAAAGTAGATAAAATTATTCATGATAACACCATGCTTCATTTAGGACTATGGAAAAAGAAAAACAAGAAACTGAAGAAAAAGTGTAAAAAGTTGAGCAGACCCTTAATTAATCTCAAATTTAGATGTCTAATAAGGAAACCAAGGATGGTGGTGGCACCAAAGAAGAATAAAAGAAGGCTAGATGTCCTAGTAGAAGCATCAGAACACATGGAATAGAGGGGAATGTCTAAATTTTGGTTGCATGAGGACATGCAACACCTTCACAGTGGGGGTATGTTGAGTCCCAAACCTGCACTTCCCTATATACCCTTTTAGCTTTCTTTTTCCATTTACTTCATCCACCCAGCTATCAAATCATTGCATATTAGGCTAAAAAGAGCTTATGAAATGGTTTCCTAACTATGTTTCTGACTTTTGTTTGGTTTAGATTTTTTGTTCAACAGCTGCGGAAACTTGTCACTTTCTGCAGCCAGCCTGAGTTTCCACAACCATTTTGTCAAAAGCTATGCTACAGGTGTCCAATGGAGAAACCAGCCACATGGGCAGGATGCAGGCGACGTGTACATGGAGTGTGTCCTCTTGGATCAGCTAAATCGCTCATAAACAGTCATGGTCAACGACGGTCAAAGGAAGGGCCAAATGAGGAATTTTGCGGTGGCACGGCTCTGTTTTGGCACACGTGAAGGATTGCATGGCACGATCCTTCATTCTTGGAGGTACTGGCACAACTGCCGACCAGCCTACGAACCGAATCAAGTAGCCACCACTCCATGAACTCAATTGCTGTAATGACCATCACGCTAAATCTCAGGCCATGGAGATTTACGTGTCTCTTGGCAGCACAAATCTAGGAATTAGTTATTAGCATTTGCACTTATAAATAACGCGTTGATATACGATGAACAGTTAGTCTGGAAGTTGTAATTTTGACTGTTGTTTCATCCCGCTGTGCTTTATTTTCCTTTACTTTATTTCTGCAATTCAATAAATGAGAAGACAACGTTCCTGAATCCAATTTGTGAATAAGTAGTTGGTTGGCTGAGGTGACAGAGGGCCCCTGTACACCAAAGCTTGTATAGTTTCTTACTTTCTTTTGTTTACTGCTTTTTGTAGTCATTACTTGTACATATTTTATGTTGTTATAATGTTCATCACTGTCCATATTTCATGTTCTCTTCATAACTGTTAAGTTGATCAGTGTTTCCTTTACAGGTTTTTGTAGGCATCCCGGGCACATTTACATGTTTTTGATAGCTACTGACATGAGATCATCTTGTCCTTTCTGCTGATTTCTATTCATTAAGTTTAATTCCAGCATTGTCAATTCTTTCAAGTTTTGTTTTGCTTGATTACTTTTTTGCCATTTAGACATCATATTACTTACTTGTTTATGATTTCCTTTCTATATCCAAGCGAATCAATTAGTAAGGAATCAGAATATTACTTGAAGTAGTGTGATCTAGTTTTCTTTCCTGCAAGTTAGAGATTGAATTACTTATGTCATTTTCAAGAGTTGAAATATGAATGAGTAGTTAAATATTAGTTTCCTTTTATGCAATTTAATTTCCTGCAATTTAGATATCATAATACTCAGCTTGTTTATGATCACTTCCTATAGTCAGACTGAGTCGAAAGGTGAAGGGTCAGAATATAGGTTGAAGAAGTGTGATTTAGTTGCTTTACTTTCAGTCTTTGAGTTGCTTTAAGTTCAGATTTTATTTTCTTTTTTCACACAGCAGTAAGGATACTGGGCCATTGTCACTAGTTCATTGTTTTGATGCATTTACTTCTTTTTGAGAATTGATTTCATTACAGTCAGTTTAGAAACTTTCTTTTTGAACTTTTAAGGTTGGAAAATCATTGTAAAAATCATCATTACCATTCACACTTAATTTTCAATTTCGCCATCTCACACTAGGGAATCCATAGAAGATAAACCCAAAAAACAAACTAAAAAATCAAAAACGACAAAACACTAAGGAAAAGGTTATCTTGCACATACAGTGCACTTCACTTCATTAGTTTACGACTCCCAGATTGACATTTTAAATAGAAATTTAGGACATACTAAATTGACTAAACAAGGATCAAAGGGCAATAGCCAAACCCTTTGTAGTTGTAAGCAACACTGGAGGATGATGGTGGGGTATGTCCCAAAGAGTACAATCAAGAGTCTGTTGGAATGCTCAAGAGTAATCCTACAGTCAACCCTCTCTCCACCTCGGATTTGTTGATAAACCCCTCGAGGTCTTGCCTCCATTAAACATGGTGTCCCCAAATGCTCAACAATGTCCTCATCGATCCCAGGTGAGTTGCATCCAATGGTACACCTATTGTCCCTGTCCATGAGTCTCCCTGGAGGCAATGCTCCAAGAGCTAGCTTTGCCGCATCATGTGTCACTGCATACAACCAAGTACCATCACACTCCTCGACATGCCATTATATCCCACAACATGTCCCTGTACACCACTGGATACCCTCGGCTACAACTATACCATCCTGTGTCCTGTTTGTGTCACTACCCACACATACTCAATGCGATGTGAGCCACTCCCACTCCACAGCGCAGTCCAACATACTATATCACACCCCCATGCGTCTCCATGCCCATTTCCAGACCACTACTCCACGCTAGATGCTCCTACCCATCCCTGGATGTGATGGCCTAAAGTTGTTTCCATATGTGTCGCACCACACCTAACTTGTATCATCACCTCCACCATCGCATCACCATGCTCTTCGATGAGGGAATCTCCCCTCCACATCCTCTCTGAGGGGCCCACGAAATGAATCTCTCGAGGCACTAGTAGTGCCGCCACCACTGCTCTGCTCCTCGATGTCCTTTGTGCCCTACACAAGAGTGAGGAATCTCCAACTCCATACAAGGAACTATTCGGTGGCCTGCCAATGCCACCTCCTTTGACAAACTCCTTCCAGAGAATGCTAATCATCTTGTGACCCCATGCACAACCATCACACCAATACAATCTATTGAGCCTGCTCATAAAACACCTGTCTGCTAATGCCGACTAGAATTCTCCTTGGGAATGTATGTGCTCAATAATTGGGTCGACCTCATTAATGCCATATCCATCCAACCTGCCTAATATCGGATAGGGAGCTCCCCCTAGATCCCAATGCCAACCTAGGCCTCCAGTGCCCTCAGTGTCTAAGAGCTCCCATTGAGCTTTACTCCAATCTATGACCATCTCCATGAGTCCAATCCACTCCACCAGGTACCAACTCAGAATCTCTCGCCATTCAACCCCAAGAGAAGGATCAAATGCATGAACTCTCACACATAGAGAAACCCCAACATGCGGATGTTGCACCCTGTGCAACTCTAATCATCGCATTCCACTATCCAGGTCAACACACGAGATCTGACTAGGTAGCTCTGTCTCCCTCTCTCTAATGGGCAAAGGTGACCCAATACTGTTGCTAATCTGGTCATCCTCTCTGGTATGTCTAGACAACTCTGCCTCTTTCAATCCAATGCACGAGGGTGGGCTAATAA
Source organism: Pinus taeda (assembly GCA_000404065.3). Classification (NCBI taxonomy): domain Eukaryota; kingdom Viridiplantae; phylum Streptophyta; class Pinopsida; order Pinales; family Pinaceae; genus Pinus; species Pinus taeda. The sequence continues at coordinate 45,505 of APFE030645997.1, forward strand.
TGCCATAGATCCCATGAGTGTGCCTCTAAAGTGAACTGTGTTGAAATCCCAATGTGTGGTCTCTATGTTGCCCCTCATCAATGGCGGCTAGCCCAAAGGATGGATACACATCCTCCTCCATCATGGACTCAACACAAGCCTCTAATTTCTCCTCCATAGATAACCCAACATAAAAGACATGCTCACCAGTCATTTGTAGGTGATTGTCATCCGAAAACTTTGTCATAGATCTAGATGCCTCTATACCTATTGTCTCCTCATCAACAGTGGATATGTCTCCTGACACCTCATCAACCTGTGGTGCTACTATCACCTGAGAACTCAGTCACAACCCGTTACCCAGGATAGCTCATCAATGCATACCTCAACAACGAATGTCATCTCATCAATGAGTGTATGCTCAACTGTCTCCTTGCCAACCATGGCTCCTTAAAGTACTCTCTCATCGTCTTCCTTAATACTCCTCATCATCCCTGCAAAATCCCACTGAATCTCCATTGGTGTGTGCATGCCCCTTAGTTCACTGAATTCCAAAAAAGAGAGGGACGCCTGAATACCATGACCCACTGATTGGTATGCCCTCCAGTTTGCTCCCAATAACTCCACATCAGTTGCAATCATGTCCAAATTCCCAATTGTGGAATGAATCAACTTCTCCCACACATCAAAAATTATTTGTTGCAACCTAATCACCTCATTCAAGGTTACCACCATGTTGTTTGATTCTAATCTTTCCCACAGACTGAGCCAAGATTATAGCTTTGATACCACTGTAATGTTCCAAACTAGAAAAAAATAGTGTTATGCAAAGCGAACAATAAAAACAACACCATAAAATTAAATCAGAACATCAGACCACAAAATTGGCAACCAAACTACTTTGTCTACTCATTTTATTAAATGGGAAGAGGTGTACAACAAGGTGTTGGAATGTGTGCACCTAGGCTTTCTCTGGGCAAGCTAGAAAAATTCCAAAATGAACAATGGAAAACCTTCCTCCAATCTGTTGGTAATCCGGCCCAAGAGTTGCGTGATTACTGCCTAAAAAGGCGTTGTTGCCTGGAATGATCTGCTGTTAGAGCCTTCCCTGTTGCTCAGAAAATTCTGAGAAATTAATCCCAGCCTATATGTAAGAAACCCAAAATAACCACGAAGTAATTGGCCACATGTTGACTTCGGAATTTTGACCCAAATTCCCCCTAGCTCCTCTAGCTGCTAGATGAGTTGCAACCCATGTTTGACCCCTCATATCTACCCAAAACATTCTATAAAATTAGGAATTTACTCCTTGGAAAAAACCCAGAATAACCCAGAAAGGGTTTCGCTTGGTTCCAACCTTCAAAAATTGACCCTTCACAGCTTGGCCCTCCTCCAAATATGAATTATATTGCTGTGACTGGTCCTGTCAATCTATGCACTCCTAATTCAGAAATCCTTCTCAAATTGCCCTCCAAATGATCTCCCAACTCCCCATCTCCAAATCCCGGGATAATGTTGCCCCAACAAATCCCACTCCAATGGTTGGGCAGTTCCTGCGCTACTATTACTCTCCCTGTTCTATGTTGTTGTTACTCTCCTTGCTCCATGTTGCTGCTACACTCCCTGCTTCCCGAACTTAGCCTTCTTTCTGCTATTTTCCTGTTACTATAACTCGGCCTTGCTGCTGCTCCTTTCCTTGCGGCTGTAACTTGACCTCCTTGTTGTTACTTCCTTTGTTGTTGGAACTCGACTACGGTTGTAAATGATTTCCCTACTATTGGAACTCGACTATAGCTTGTTGTAACTCACCTGCTTGCTCCTTCTACGAACTAATATGAAAAAGAAACCTCTCCTAGGGCTGGCATTCGAAGTCCATCGAAGCAAGGGTTGAGATCTCCACTCGGAGATATGCGTGTGATAAACAGCACAGTAACCCAGCTAAGTAGCTCAAGCAACTAAGATTGAGTTCAATATGTCAAAAGATGAATGAAATTAGGAGAGTTTCCTTCCTTATACAGATTTTGTGGAGCACTTTTCCCTCCAATTTTACCTCCATTGTGGGCCCTCACTTAGCCCCCTCCATGCGAAACTTAACCACCTCCATGCAAACCAAACTAGTGAGTGCATATTTCCCTAGTGTGGGTGGCCCCCATGTGTAATTTAACCACAAAAAAATAACTTCTCCTAAGTCTAATCTCCTAATAAAAATCAAATGGGCCTCACTATCTCCAAAATTGGCCCCCAAAATGCAATAATTAGTCTTGTTCCAAATTAATTTAGGAAGGGACATGACACATTTAGTCACTGAATAAAATAGAAACCCCACATCATAAATACAATATGAAAAATATAGAAGTTAAAGCATCAAACTTAAAAAAATTTCTAAACAATCCCTCTTTTAGATCCTAGAAAATCATCTCCATGTAGAATACCATCTCCAAAAAACTATGCACCATAGAAAAGTCACAGCTTGCCCAAGTAGCGGACAAAAACTAGTTCACACTCTTTTACTAGAGGATAGTAATAAATGTGTGATGTTCCAAATGGAATAAATGGAGCCTCTATTTATAGGAGCTTAGAAACCATTGTTTCCACCAATTTACAAGTAAAATCTCGAGTTTATTTGAGTGTTCAACAAGTGATAGGTTACAAACCAATCTCATAATAACTTAAAAACATAACAAATAATGCCAAAATAGTCCACAGGTGTGGGAGAAAAGCCTCCTCCACTATAACATCATCCTCCAAAGGAGCTCAAAATGCCACAATAAAGTGACAAATAGGTCATGAGCGCTCCATACTCAAAGAAATAACTCAAAGTCCAAGGGCATGCCTCCAAAGTGCTTCCAAGTTCATGACATCATCACCAAGATGCCCTACGTGACCCTTCCAAGGGAAAAAGGGGTGACATGGCACCACTATGATTAGCGTTGGAACAAGCAATTCCTATCAAACATTGTCATGGCCAACCTAGGGCATACTAGGTCCATTCGGGCACATCATTAATAAATCCTACACTAAGCCTTAGTGGCTCAGTGTTTCAACATTTGTGGGTACTCTAGAGTGTCAAGTACCATTTGGAACCACCTTGTATTCCAATGCTCTACTCTAGAGGGGAAATGCTACATCAACAAGGTCATATTTGCTCTTTGGATTGGGTGAAATGACCTCTGGAATGTCGTTGTGTTACCCCTATGTTAGTGTGGGTACATATATTTTTTGAGTGCAACATTCACCACCATTGTAAGCCCAAGGTCACAAGTTAAAGCCATGTAAAAACCATGTGAGGAACTATGTTAGGTATCCTAGGCCTATGTCTTGATGATTTGTGTTTGAATCTTGTGATTTGGTCGGACCATGTCCTGTCCCTTGAAAGTTTCTCTGAGGTGATCTCATCCCTTACTATATTGGATGACCTTGGTGGACTTATCATGTGGACCCATGGTTTTAGATGAGCCTGCATTTGTAGAGGTGATCACTGGTGTATGGGCCAGTCCAGCTTGCATCAAGTTGCACCTATGTCATCCCACATGGTTAGAGTCTATAGAGTTTTCAACTAACCTTGGCCTTGGTGTAGTAGTCCTCTTGACAACGCTCAGAGCATAACAGTCTCTTGTGACAGTTTCCATGTTTCCCGAGGTAGTTCACGATTACTAAAGCAAAGTGGTCTAAGTGGTCAAAGTGGTCAAAAAGTCAATAGGGTCCTAGATTATATAATTCAAGAAGATGAAAACATGCCACGTGGAAATTTTCAAATATGAGCAATGAGTGAAGAGTTATGGACGATCAGAAGTGGTCAAACAGGGGTGCGTAACTTCCATAGGGCATATTAGCTAGAGCATTCCACCTTTTTGGACATGCAGTACATCTGAAAGAATCTACTCAGTGAAAGGAACAAAACCCATGTTTTAGAAAAAATTATCTTAGGGGATTTTGAAAATCTCAATTTTGACCAAGTATTCAATGATTTGACCATGTTGATGTGGCAGTGATTTGGACTTTTTTTTTCTTCAGTTGACAGAGAGTGTGATGTGGTATTAGGTGGCATGGGGGTTAGAATAGTATGGAACACTAGGCCTAGAAGGCCAATGCTTATCATGAATTGGAGATGGTCGAATTACACTATTATTTTGTGCATGAAGGTGAAATCATGTGAAAAAGTAGCCACTGCAAAAAACTAGCCACTGGAAAGTCAAGTCAACTACTCATTGGAGCCTCATGGACTATAAAATTAAGAGATGGAATGTAAAAATATCCATTGCAAGCTCATGAATGAAGAAGATGATCTAGTTGAGCCTCAAGGAATAATTCACTCTACCCATATTGCAAGTCAAATTCCAAAATGGACCAAGGAGAGGGAACATTAGGGAGAAAGTCTAGTATCTTGATCAAAGACCATTGTTCTCCACTTTCAAAGGGAATCTTGTGCTCTTCTTTGGGAAATTTTTCTAAGTCGACCCCATTGGGGAATTCATTTAAGTATTTGTAATATTTTTTGGAATTAAAAATTGCTACGTCTAGGTTTATGGAAGACTAGCAATATTTTATTGATAGAGTCCAACTAGCCATTATTTAGCCGTTGGAGATTTATCTATAAAAAGCTAGCTTCTCTCATTTGTCATTGTTGTTGTTCACAAGAGACAAGTTGATCTAAGTGGATATTGGTGGCCACCCACCTATTCCACTTGGCTCATAACATAGTTTCATATCAACTTCCTATTTTGGTAGTTTTCTATTTTTGGAAGTTTTCAAGTCTTGAACTTTCAGAGCCTTTTTGAGGCCCTAAATAGTGTTTTCTTGGGAAATGAAAAAACGTTAGTCCAAGACTATGCTTGTAGTCGAAATTTGTTATCCTCAGATAGACCTTTCTAATTGGCTATTGTGCGTGCCAAATGGAGATCGTATGCTAAATTTATGAACCTGAGAAGTTGACGTTTCAACTTACCCCATTAGGGCCCATAGACATTTGGCGCTTCATCTCCTAGGGTTAGGGTTTTGGATGTTTAAGGTTTCTCATTATTTCTTCATAATAAAAGGCCTTAGAGCCTCATTGTACTGCAACTCGGAAGCTATGTAGCAGTTACATCTATTCTCAGAGGTAAGCTACTACCGTTCAAGTTAGTTGGTTTTCTTTCTGCATGTAAATAGTTTCAACATTTCTATTTATTAATTGAAGTTCAGTTTCACTTTTTCTCTGTGTTTCTATTTTAAATCTGTATTTCAATTTGTTCCTTCATAAATTTGGATTAGTGGTATTAGAGCGGTCTGCTCTTTCTCTATTTTTAGGTGCATGTCCCCAATGAGTCGAGGTACAAGGAGTTGAGACTTGAACTGCTTGATCCCTTACAAGACCAACCTCGCTGACCCCAATGGCTTCCTATGGAGGAAGAAAAGAAAGATGAGGGTGTTGGAAATACTAAGAGGGGGATGAATCAATATTTCCCTTTTTTTTGCATAATTCATTAGTCTTTTAAACATTCAAAGCATTAAAACAAACATAAGAGAGACATCATCACATTAATGAACAATACACGGAATAGATTTCTCTCCATCTAACATTAGAAGAGCAAGAAGTGTTGGACCATGTGAAAGGCAGAATTGTTGAGCCTCCATCAAATGCATCTGCTGTTGCTAGGGACAAATGGACCAAGGGAGAAGTCAAAGCAAGGAAGATCATCCGGGACTCTATCGACAAGCGCTTGGTGGCCTATGTTTCCGCGCTGACCACCTCCAAGGAAATCTATGATAGACTGGTGAGTTTATTTAAATTTAATGATGCAAATCAAGTCTTGTTTCTTAGGAATAAGCTGAAGGAAATTAAGAAGGGAAAAGATGAGAGTATGCAAGCATATTTCTTAAGGATCACCAAGATCAAGAATGATCTCCTATATATGGGGAAGTAATTCCCGACAGGGAAATGACACTCACAACTCTTGGAGGACTGCCATCTGAATGGTATATATTCAGGACTACTCTTCTCAACAACAACATAATTCCTAAATTTGAGGAATTGATGGCCAGATGTATTCAATAAGAAACAAGGATGGAAGAGCAAGAAATGCCCATACTTAAAGGTCATCCCTCTACCTTTCTCATGCTGAAAGAAGAAGCAATTCCAGGGCTAAATTCAAAGGAAAGGCTGGACCAAAGGGTGGAAGAAAAGGACGATGTTACAATTGCAATAAAACGGGTCAGTATGCAAGGGAGTGCCCTGATAAAAGGGACTCACACTGGGATGATGATCAAAATCCCTCTCAAGGCAATCAAAGGAATGACAGGTCAAATGGCAGGAGGTAAAAGAAGTGCCAGAAATCAAGGAAAAGGACAACCATTCAAGAAGGCAAGAAATTCCAGGTATGAATCTAACACTGTTAACAATAAGAAAGATGAATATTATCTACCAGCATCTCTCTCTAGTACTGGGAAATTGGGAAATTGGGTTATTGATAGTGGTGCCTCAAGGCACTTCACTAGTTACAAAGAAGCTCTCTATAATCTGATAGAGAAGGAAACCAACTTGGAAATTGTTCTTGAAGATAATTCAAAATATCCCATGAAAGGCGTAGGAAATATCACTCTTCAATTGAAACTGGGAAATACAATCCATTTACAAGATGTATTATATATACCTGATCTCAAAAAGAACTTGGTGTCCATTTTGGCAATGGAAGACAAAGGCTACAAGGTGGCCTTCAACAATGGTAAGGTATGTGTATCGAAAAAGAAATTTAAAGATGCTTTTACTCTTAGGTTTCAGGTTGATTCATTATATCAGGTCAGAGGAAGTCCGCTGGGTGTCATGTCTTGTGACACATCTCTTCAGTCCGAATTATGGCATCGAAGGTTTGCTCACCTTCATTATAAAGCTCTACCCGATGTGAGAAAAATGGTGACCGGGATGCTCGAGTTCAGATTAGAGCAAGAAGGTGTATGTCTAGGATGTGCCGAAGGAGAGCTTAAAAGGGGACCATTCCCCTCAAGCCAAAGCAAGACCTATGATATATTGCAGTTGGTTCACTCAGACATATCCGGTATGACACCTTTGAACTCCTTGTGAGGATATTTATATTACCTCACTTTTACAGATGATTATTCTAGCAAGACTTGGATATACTTCTTGAAAAAGAAGGATGAAGTGTTCTCCTAGTTTCAGCACTTTAAAGCCTTGATCGAGAATCAAACCGAAAAGAAGATCAAGACCTTAAGGACTGATAATGGGACTGAATATGAATCCAATGAGTTTCATGGCTTTTGCAAAGAGGCTGGCATTAAGAGGGAGACTCCTACACCATATGTTCCTGAGCAGAATGGTGTGGCGGATTGGAAGAATCGTACAATTGTAGAAGTTGTCTGTGCTATGCTCCATGATCAAAGACTTCCGAAGTTTCTATGGGCCGAAGCTGCGAATACTTCCGTATATGTACAAAACCGATGCCCTCATCAAGCATTGGGTTCCAAGACTCCCAAAGAAATGTTCACCTGTAAGAAACCTGACGTAACTCATTTTAGAATTTTTGGAAGCCCTGTATATTTTCATGTGCCAAAGAAGAAAATGAATAAATTGGGCGCATCTGGAAAGAAAGGAATCTTCGTGGGCTATAGTGAAAATACTAAGGGCTATAGAATCTATGTAGCTGGTCAAAGGGAAGTCGAGATTAGTCATGATGTCACCTTTGACGAAGATATGGCTCTTAGCAAAGTAGACAATCTTCCTACGTTAAGGGGATCTAAAGAAGTTGACACCAGAGGAACCTTTTGTTAGTGTCGATATCTTCATCCCTCCGTTAGAGATCAAATTCTCTTGTTGCATTGCATCTTAGGTGTCTCGCTCAGTCAGCTGCATTCCATTAGGAGCATGGATCATCTGACGGTAGTGGCTTATTGTACATTTTCCCTCATGTCTTTTACCTGCTGGCCCATTTCCATTCATCAAGATCATCTACAGTCACCTTTTGTCTTTAAATTTGCAAAAGTCAGTTCTAGGGTTTCGGTTTCATTGGGTCTAAGGTTTCATTAAAAAGGTCTTCAAAATGTCCGATAACGGTCAACAGGTGCATGAGGAGGTTGAATAAAGTTCTAGTACCAATAAACTTCACTTAGAAATGTATTTAAAATAGAGTATTTTAGGTTTTTATTGTATAAATTGATGTAATTTCAATTCTTTAATATGTAAATAACCTCAGTGGCAACCCTGGTCACCTTGCCAAGCTTCAGCTGCTCCGTCCCCTGCAAGACAAACAAAAATCAAGTCATTCAATTCATCAAAAGCACAAATAAAGTAAACTGCCCAGAAAACGGAGTTAAAAAAGTAAGTCACATGGAAAACATTATAAAAGTGGGTTTTATGAAGGAAAAATTAAAAGCTCTTATATAAATTATTTTTCTCAATTCAAAAGCTCATTTTTATTCAAATAACAAGGATTGAGCAAAGTGAAGGTCGTGTTGAGCAAAGGAAGCGAGCTTGGAAAAAAAATTGTGCAAATTTGGAGGCGCGACACATTGGGTGAGAGGCGTGGCACGTACAAATGGCGCGATGCATTGGGCCGCTCTCCACAGTGTTGAATTTATACTGGCGCGGCGCGTTGGGTTTGTGGTGTGGCGCGTAGAGCTGCCAAGCCCGATTTCCTCATAAACTCCCTCAAATTGCCAAAATTGCTCAACTCTTATAGTGTGCAAGTAAGTCAAGCCCTCTTCCTCGCTAGTGAAAGAGTTCTTCTTTAAAATTTATGGTCGTTGTGTGAAAAAACTCAAACCCTAATTCCTTACAATTTCTCAAAAGCCATTGCCTTGGGTTTGTATTGTCATTTTTTTGCTAAGTCCACTACATCATTCCCTTGCTCTTTGACTCCTCCATTTAGTTTCCCAGTTCATCTACGCATTCCCTAACTCTCATTCCTAAAAAACAAATTAGTCACCCCTATCCCCAATTCCCATTTTTCCAAATCCTAACTACAAATCCCCAAACCCTAATTGTTGTCCCTAAGCTTACATATTATTCCCTAATCCCCTATTTCCCAAACAAAACCCTGTCCTAACATTCCCAAAACCCCTCATACTCTCCCCCTCCATAGACCCTCATATATTTTTACCCTTGGTGGCAGAAAATTAAAAACACCATAAATCTCCTACTACTCATCAAGAAAACTCACCCACTAGCAAACATGGAGTCTGATCCTTCATATGACCGAGATGAAGAGACACACAATGACTCTCCTACAGAAATACATGCACCAAGGAGACCTCACAAGGGTGGCAAACATATAAGAGAGGAGCCTACTACACTTGATGAGCTACAGGCCTGCCCTCTTGTTATCCCATGCTTCCAACACCAATCCTGTTATGAGTTCTGTGAGATGGTTGCTAGAATCCAGTATCATCATGAGTTAACCCGGTTGTTTGTGCTTCATCTACATAATGGCCAAGCCACTTTAGCTGGTGTAACATTCACTTTAACACCAGAGTCTATTTCTCTAGTAGTCGCTATTCCTAATATAGGAGAGCAATAGAATAAAAGGAAACAAATTGACAGGGAACATTATGAACCATACATCAAGCCAGGTTATTTGAGACAACTCAACATAGTTTTTCCCTTTCGGTACCTGAAAGATTCATATGCTCCTTTGATGAAACTTATAATGAAATATTTCTGTTGTGAGGGCCGGTTTTCTCACCTATATGCCTATCATATCAGACTGTTGATGCACTTTACCAGGGTGAGAATGATGAATCTCCCCTACTTCATGTGCCGAAATATTGAGAAGATGACCACCCTAGTACAACAAAAGACTCCTCAACAGCAATTTAATAGTACCTATCATTTTTCTCTCATTAAAATTGTGGTCATACATCAGCTTGGTTTGCAGGGCATCTCATGGGAGGACTTCATTTCTCATGACTTCTTCACAGCTCCTCAGGAACCTCCAGAGGCTTTTCATGAGACAGGTGGACCTTCACATCAGAAGGAGGGTCATGAGACACAGACTGCTAGTATGCTTGTGTTTGTCACCTATCAAAAGGGCACTAGACGGTTGTTTGCAGCAACAAAGAGAGTATTATCTCCACCCGGGGTGGAAGGGGTCTTGCTTCCTTCATCAGCATAGCAGGTTCAGGACAAGGAAAAGAGGCCATTACAGGATGAGGGGCCTTCAGGTGAGCAGGAGACCGATTTCATTCCCATTGAGGGTGATGACACTGATTTGGGCCCACAAAGCTCAAAGCTCAAAGAGGTCATCTGGGAGCAACATGTGGACATCAATGCTTAGTCCCTCAACTTAGAAAGAGATAAATGGATAATAAAGTACCTGGAGCAAAGAAACAAGCAGCTTGAGGATTAGCAAAAGATTAGGGAATAGCAAAACATACGAGAAAACCGTCAAGCTGCCAAAAGGAAGAAGGTGAAGCTCACGTCACTTAAGCAAGAAATCAATTATGATCGGGAATCTTGGCTTGAGAGGGTTAATATCCACTTAGAAAGGTTGTTAGAGAAGGCCAATAGGGAGAATACATTGTTGAGGCATATGGCCTATCATTACATGGCGAGAAACAAAGTGTGCAAGGCAAGAATCAGGGGCTTGAAAGCAAAGTTGAAGAGGGCATCGAGGAGGCGAAATTAGAAAGATAGACTTCAGATATTGGTTGAGGCTTCCTTGGCCCAACACAGCAAGTGATGTAGAAGACTCAGCCCAAATTTCAAAAAATTTGGGACACTATTTGCATTTTTGAAAAATTTGGGCTAAAATATAGAATTTTCTGCCCTATGCTTCGCGCCACCTGACGCTCGCTTTGGATGGAGGCCTCCAAATGAGAAAAAATCAGCGTTTTTGGATTTGGCATGATGAAATATGCTTGTCTCCCAATGGCTAAGAAATTTTGATAGGTTTTGAGCCCTCAAAAAGGTCAAAAACACCCAAAAAATGACCTTACTGCCCCTATTTTGACACACAGGAAGCAGTCTTGGGAGAAATCAGTTTTGGAGGGGTAATGGAGGCCAAATTCAACAATTTCACTTGTTCTGGAAAGTAGATAGGCACACCTTTCCAACAAGCACACTTGGAGCAGATTTGGACACCGAGAAGGCCTCCAAAAGTGGCTGCAAACAGGTGCTATGCATAGGAAAATCAGCGCAGCGCATTGGGAAATTTTGCTCAGTTTGACCAAGTATACTCTGTTTTTTGCCTGGTTACTTGACAGTTTGACTTTTCTCCTTTTTAATGTCAAACTTATGGTGTAATTTAATGTAAATTGATAGATCTTGATGTAATTATGTCAAATTTTCACTCATAGAGGTAGATTCATCTATCAAAAAGTAGTTTGCAACTGAATGAATCAGTTCCCTAGTTTCTAGTGGCAAGTTATTCCATTGCTTAATTTGTAGTTCTCAATTTAGAATTACTTGGAACAACTCCTAAACTTGTGAGCTCGACCCCTAGAGGCTAGGATGAGTTATGTTTTGTCTATATCTTGTGATTTTTTAGTTATTAGCATGGTTGGACTTTTGAAAAAGCTTGGAGCTTCATTGTATACACATTTTAGCAGTTTGGCTAAGGAATAGAGACCAGGGTTTGCAACACTCTTTGGGATTCATGTGGAATTTTATTTTGGTATAGTGCTTTCCTCTATAATTATGAGTTCACTTATCTTTTATGTATGTCATTATCTATCTTGTTTCTTCTAAACTAAAACAAACAAGAATATAGGTAGAATCCATTGAAGTTCCAATGCTCTACCTAGGGTTTGCTTAGTTATTAATGGTTTCAGCTATTTGAAGAGGATCCCTGAGGTTTTGTTTCCCTCTTCAACTCCTCACCTGTCTAATCTCTCCATCTCATTCAATTTGAAGTGCCAAATCAGTTGCCTACCTTGCCTCATAGAGATCTCTACAAAACTGAGCCTCATTCCCCAGACCCAAATCTGCCTTTCCATCTGAGCTAACAAAAACATCATTAAATTCAATCAAACTCTTTTGCATATATACCTAGCTTAAGATCAGTCATCTCAAGCCCTTATTGATCATACTTTGCTGAGATTAACAGGAGAGAGCCCTCTCCCGACCTGGTAGGGCTAGCTACCAGGTTAAGCTGGTTTGATGTTACCCTAGATCCTACCTTTCTCAGCTTGAGGTAGATTTAGGCACTACCACCTTCTGTGAAAGTAATAAGCCGAACAGGTATCAGGGATGCCTGACCATCATGAGTACGATCATCCAAAATGAGCCTTCGTCATTCACAGATGTTGTCAAGCATCAAGTATGGAAGGATGCTATGACCGAGGAATATGAGTCCATCATGAAAAATGATGTTTGGGATGTGGTCCCCAGACCCTAGGACAAAGCAGTTTTCACTTCAAAATGGCTTTACAAGATAAAGCATGCAGTTGATGGAAGTGTGGAAAAACATAAGGTTCGTTTTGTCACTCGTAATTTCTCCCAGAAGGAAGGTATAGATTATGACGAGATGTTTGCACCTTGTGCCCGATACCATCATCTGCTCGATCATAGCCCTTGCTGCTTCGCAAGGATGGAACCTACATTAGATGGATGTCAAGACTGTGTTCTTACATGGTTCGATCAAGAAGGAGGTCTATGTGGAGCAACCCAAAGGATTTGGGATTTATGATTGAGAATCTCATGTGTGCAGATTGAAGAAGGCCCTCTATGGGCTAAAGCAAGCACCTCGAGCGTGGTATGAGAGGATCGATAGCTATTTGATGAAGTTGGGATTCACTAGGAGTGAAGCCGACCCTAACCTTTACTTTAAGGCTATAGATGACAAGTCTCTCATACTGGTGCTATACCTTGATGAACTCTTTCTAACAGGTGCAGACCCTCTCATTCACAAATGCAAGAGGGAGCTGGCTACTGAGTTCGAGATGAAAGACCTAGGACTTATGCATTACTTCCTAGGACTTGAAGTCTAGCAGAAACCAGGGGAGATTTTCCTATCTCAAGGAAAATACGTGGTGAAAATATTGGAGAGATTTGGCATGGTGGACTGCAAGCCTGTAACTACCCCAATGGAGCTTAACTTCAAGACGTTAAGCGGGAGCGCTGCCGGACCTATTTTATGAAATGCTACCAAGTATCATCAACTTGACAGAGCATTGATGTTCTTGGTGAAATCTCGTTCGGATATATGCTTTGCAGTCAACACATTGAGTCAACATATGGTTGAGCCTCACCACTCACATTGGATTAGTGCCAAGAATCTGTTGAGATATCTTTGTGGCACGATCACTCATGGGTTGAGATACATTGCTGGAGATGTTAGACTACTTGGATATACCAATGCTGATTGGGCAGGTAGCTTGGTGGACCGAAAGAGCACTTTCGGGTGTTGTTTCTCTTTGGGATCTGCCTCGATATCCTGAATGAGTAGGAAGCAGAATTCGATGGCTTTGAGCACCGCTAAGGTAGAGTACATTGCTGCTAGCATGGCCTCCTGTGAGGCAGTCTGGTTGCGAAAACTCTTCAGTGAGCTGTTTCGATTTACATTGGATACCACCATGATCCTATGTGACAACCAGAGCAGGATCCATTTATCAGAGAATCCTGTATTTCATGATCGCTCCAATCATATCGATATTAGATACCACTATATTCGAGATATGGTGCAGCGAGGAGCAATAAGGCTCTAACATATCGGTACAGATGAATAGGTCGCTGCCATTTTTACAAAGCCCTTAGGAAAGATCAAATTCCTAACTTTTCAAGAACGACATTGTCTCGTTCAGATACCCTCTTATGAGGGTCGAGTATGATGTATTGAGCTCTGGGAGCTCCAGGGGGCGTGGGGTACTTCTTGGAGCGACATGTGACCACAGGGCGACTCACCATCCGCTGGTGGAGCACTATGTACAAGGTAAAAGGTTCAACCTTCCCTTGTGACACCCCGTGGCGACTGTGGAATAGGATGATTTGTTCTCCTATGGGCCAGGATGATTCGTTCTCCGTGGCGACTGTGGAACATGATGATTAGTTTTCTTGTGGGCCAAGATGATTCGTTCTCCATGGCGACTGTGGAACAGGATGATTAGTTCTCATGTCGGATAGGATGATTAGTTCTTTGTGGCATCCACTGGATAGGATGATTCATTCTCCTGTGGACAGGATGATTAGTTCTCCTGTCGAGGCATCCTACTCATGCAGTCTGGGACTCATGGGAAGTACCTCTCATCTGATCAATGAGTAGGGAAATGAGGATAGGCACCATAATAGTATTATCGATGGATGCATCGTTGTATCTACCGTACTCCCTATGCTAGGATGACCTCCACTGATCTGAGACTAACTTCGGGTCAGTGGAGGATGGTATGATACATCCTCGATCATTTCTTCTTCTTCATAGTTCGAGTAGAGCAGAGCAGAGAAAAGCAAAGCAGAGTGGGGTCAAGCTATGCAGGGCAGTGCATTTGATGGATAGATAGCAGCGACGGTCAGACAGATTGCAGATGGAGTTCTCCCTAGTTGAGAGGGAGTGTTAAAATTGGCAACTAGGGCCAAACTCCATGTGGGTCACGTTATTTATGGCTGCTAATATTTTTCCTAGATTCCTCTCGTCGAGAGGTGTAGGATTGATCTAAAGATCATCTGATTCTGATAAGTATTTATGGAGATACGAATTTATTTTGATTATGTACAAATTGTCAAAGTCGGCGAGCAAACTTATGTAGGCTCAGAAGCCCAACAATCACTATATTCATCCTTAATGTTTGAATATAAATACAAGGTGCCTCCTCCTCATTTGGACACTTCATTCACTCATCTTCTCTCTCTCTCTCCTACGCATAAAAGGAGCCTCTCTCTCCCTCACACGTGTGGCTGAAAGGAAGACGTCCTAGGGCAATGAAGATGCAAAAATAAGGACACTAGGGCAGCAGGTCATCTCTTTGACCAACATTGACCAAGCATTGACCATCTAGAGGTGCGGATTGGGTGTGGCTACCTCTCCTAGGCAGGTCACAAATTTTGGCACAAAAACCAAGGTGATCTAACCTTTGGTTTGACCAGTGTTGACTGCCCTAGTTTAGGGCTGCAAGTTGACTTCAGAAATCTGCAAATTAACTACACTTTTGGGGCTGTTCAAGGGCAAGTTGACTGGAAATTTACCAAGTATATTAGAGGTCAATTTCAACTAGTTTGACCAAGTTTGACTTTGCTGATCTAAGGTTTGTTGCTGCTGATATAAAATTACAGAATTCAGATTTTGTACTATTTCTCTCTGCTGAACTATTGAAGATAAAAGAAGATTTGATCAAAGGGTTTCCCCACATTAGGGTTTGTCCCTGGCTAGCCACCACATCTTGTATCTCTTGTCTTGGCTTGTTTTTTGTTGATCATTTAATGTTCTATCTGCACTTTACTTAATGTATATGTGATTGCTAATTTGTGACTAATAAGAAGAAAAATAAGTAAACTGCTCTAAGCATAGAACATACCGTAATTTAACAAGTAATTTCCTTTCTGCTGGACAAGTATGAAGCACTTCAAGAGCTGACATTGCTGAAGGTGACATAGCCAGAACACCTTTAGTAGGGGGTTGAATTATCATATCAGGATTGGATTTCTCAGTACGAAAAAGTTTAGAAGTAGGAGGAGAGGATGTGGAGTTTAGATCAGGTAAACTAGAATAATATCCATCTATAATAGGACTTTTTGATCCATAGTCTTTGGATCTCGTAGCTACCATAACTAGTGAAGACATCATGATCACCAATGTGGAAGAGGGAGATGGTATATGAGAGACCATCTTAATGCCTGAAGGAGGAAAAGGATCCTTCAATACAGCAGGAGTGGGTGAACCCTTAATGAATTTAGAAACTTTGGCTCGGTGAGGGCACTCCTTGGTGTAATGATCTTCATCACTGATTAAACAAGGATAATGTGGTTTCTTCTTTTTGTCAGAGGGTTCTTTCTTGTTTGATTTCTCCTTAAGGGTAGTTTTTTCTTTCATTTTACCTTTTCCTTTCTTTTTACCTCCAGATTGCTTGTTCTTGCCAGTAGATAAATCTATGGCATTAATTTCAAAAGTAATTTCTGGAGAAGGATCTTCTTTGGGTGAATCAGGTAAAGCCAAAATTGGAGTTTTCTTAGATTTTTTCTTTTTAGGCTTAGATTGTTGGCTAATAGAACCAATCACACCATCAACAACGTGTGATCCTTTAATGGCTGGATTGGTTTGACCTGGACGAGGCAGATCTGAAATTTTTTCATACAAAGTGTTAGATTGAGCATAAACGAGATCTAAGTATTGGGCACGAGTGATAACTTGTTCTTCAGTTACAACACCACTCTTGGCAACATCTTTAGTAGTTACTGGTAAAAGTGATTTTATGAACCATTTGGCCAAAATCTGGTATGGAATATAAACTTTAACCAAATGACGTCTTTGCCCCCATTCATGAATATGATTTGAAATATGGGTTGACATTGATTGTTTTAAAGAAGTTAAAAGTTTGGTACCATTGTCATAACGAATGCGTAACTGAAAATGTTTCAAAAAGACAGTGACTATGGCATTGCAAGTATTAAAAGAACCTCGCGGTAACTCAACATACCAAATGGCTACTGAACTAGTTAAGGTTCGTTGGAAAAGATGTAATCTAATGAAATCATTGATTAACGAGTTCGACGCGCACCAAAGAAGTCATGACATGGTTTTACGGTTGTTCTCCCAATTTACCTTCAAATTTTGGAATGTCACTAGGTAACTTTGTAGGGATTGGCGGCGAAAATGGTACGTATAAATGGGATCATTTGTTAACTGAGATAGACTAGGTAAATCCATAGTTGCAATAAATGGTAACTAACGATTATGATCCTGTTGCGAGTATTGATAACCTTGAGAGACGAGTCCTGTTCCTGGAGGACGATACCCAGGATATCTTGGAATAGTCTGAGCAGTTGGGATTTGCATACCTCCTGGATATTTAGGATGAGCCATACCATATTGCGGTTGAATAGGTACTTGAAAAGTATGATTGGGGAATGGTTGATTCTGGAAAGGAGGACCCTGACCCATTTGACCCTGGATACACTGTCCTTGAAAGGGTTGCTTCTGGTATGTTTGACCCTAGAAGAATTAATTTTGAAAAGGTTGGCCTTGAAAAAACTGACTCTGAGATTTACCTTGCAAAAACTGCCCTTGAAACGACATTTTCACATACAGTATACTAGACTGCACCACAGGTGTTTGGGGTATAGACTGAATTGTAAAAAGATTCTGATAAGAAAATGCTTGAGGAATAGCCTGAGTAGTTGGCTGTATTGTTACTTGAGAAGTAATGGGAACAATTACCTATGATACTCCTGGGATGGGAGTTTGTGGTGAACTCGTAACTAGATTTTGAACATATGCTTTCACAACAGACTGAACCGGGTTTATAGAGTACTTGGGACAAGTTACTGCAATGGTTGTTGAACATGTGTCGATGGATTACCCTGAAAAGGCTGCTGGACTTGAACATGAATTCCTTGAATAGGGATTTGATTGATAGGTTGTCTGACCGAATGAACAAGTTGATAATAGGGCACTTGAGGAGAAACTGGCAATGGTTGTTGGTTATATGACGAATTCTAGAGAGTGTTCATCCCAGGGAACAAAGTACCAAAAACGGGTTGAGATACAACAGGTTGACCCAAACTGGCTTGAGGGACTTGACCATAAAGTGAATAATTTCCAGTAGGAGGTTTCCCTCCACCTGTATGATAAGTTCCAACTAAAGGTTGTCCTCCTAGAGGAGGATATGATGGTTCCCCCCAAGCAGGTAATAATCACCTATTGGGTTTGTTTGAGGATTACCTACATTTCCGGAAATCATGTTTATATATTGATAAGATGTCAATCCCTAAAGTGTAGGATCAATTATCCCAATTGACATAGTAAAAGGTTGATTTGAGGGAGAAGCTCTTGAATATGTCCTAGAAAGAGATTGATGTCCAGGGGGCACTGATGGGCCACCATATAAAGTTGATTCTGGAGGAGTAGAAAACATAGAAGTATCTAACGGCATGGCTCTAGAAATCATTCTAGAATAATCAAAACCCAGTACTATAGAATAAAGAGTAGTGTATCGTGAAATGCCTTGACCTAAAAAGTTCAAAGGTATAAAATACCAAGGGTCAAGTCAAAAAGAGGAAAAGAGAAGTTCCTAAAAATCAGTCCGATCACTAGTAAAAACTAGTGTCTTAGGCGATTCTTCCTCTTTGTCAGAAGCAAGTTCTTCGATACTAATAAGACTAGGAGGTAGACTATCAGTAATAAGGAGTTTTACTTGTGGTGATCGTGGAGGAGTAGGGGCTAAAGCAGCTGAAGGTGATTCAGTTTCAGAAACGCCAGACTTAGGTTCTTCAAAATCTGGTTCAGTTAATTAAGAGTCTGTAGTTGCGCTAGTATCTGATTCTGCTTGAATAATTTTGGTAACTATTAGGTCAGTTACTTCTGAGTGTGATTCTAGTGTTTGAGGTTGATTGAATTCAGATTCTATTACTTCAGGTCCTAGAATAATAGATTTTCTTGGTTGATTTATTTCAGTTCCTGTTACATCATATTCTATAATAATAGAAGTTTCAGGTTCATCTATAGTCCCAAACCCTTTTGATTTTCATTTTCATTTTTAATCTTTTCTAGCTGACTCTACGTATATTCAAGGGGTTGACCCAACATTCTACATGATTGTCTTAGTAATTCAACCACAGTGAATTTTTTGAATTAATAATTGACACAATATCAAAATTACACCTAAAGTCTCTATAAAGTGAAAAACAAACAAAGTAACATGCCTAATAAATCTAGGAATTCAAACCATACAAACTCACCTTTCATAGGGATCAATATTTACTAGTTGGTTATGAAATCCAACGTCGCAGAGATCAAAGTGAAAAGTTTTACATATATGAGCGTTTGGAACTAGTTACCCTAACAACCTGCTTAATGAAACAGTCTGGTGAAAGTAACTTTTCTTATGCCATCTCAAGCGAAGATTACCCTCTAAAAAGTCCAAGTGAGTCTGGTTAATGTCTTTTCCAGGTACAACAAGACCTTCCCTTTGTTGTCACCTTAGGTAGAGCTGTAGGATTATGGTCACTAAGTTTACCAAAGTCCCTTGAATAAACCTTTGTTGCATGGTTCATTCATGATCCAGCCTAGCCCTTCATTCATTCCCTTCATCGGGACTTTTCAATCTTCATAAGCATTCATGGTACATTTATGCCCACACATATAATCACTCCCACCCTTATTATAATCGTTTGTGTGCTTAACCCACAAAAGCTTCCATCGTGTCTTTATTCCAATCATAATTCTTTATAATGGGAATACTTTGCAAAATACACATAACATTCCTT
This sequence comes from Pinus taeda, assembly GCA_000404065.3. Lineage (NCBI taxonomy): Eukaryota > Viridiplantae > Streptophyta > Pinopsida > Pinales > Pinaceae > Pinus > Pinus taeda. Next base: position 64,823 of record APFE030645997.1, read on the forward strand.
TTCACTTATCACATGCAACATTGGCGTGCAGCGCGTACCATGAGGCACCGGACCTGACGGCATTATAAACCATAATTTATATATTTTGGGTCCAGATGTTGTCGCATATCGCAATTGGCGGTGTACATGGCATGAACATAAAGCACAGTCTGATAATGGTAGACCCACTGGGGCTATTAACCTCAACACATATGTATTTCGGGTTCACCTCCCCAATCACTTATCGCAATTGGCGGAACCCGGGGATCAGATATAAAATACAATGCGATGTGGTGGACCCGCCGATCTTATTAAACATAACATATATATTATCGGGTTCGCCCTTGCCCCATCGCAAATCGCTATCAGCAGAGTCTAGCACTCATGCATAAGGTGCGACACCATATGGCGGACCCGACGATGGTAGATCCATTACATAATTTTTGAAGTCCGCCTTAGGGTCCGGCCACAGTTTTCTCATGTTTTCCTATGCATTCGATGAAATGTCGTGGTCCGGCCAAGATTTTCTCATGTTTTCCTGTGCATTCAATGAAAGCCACTGGCATCTGTTGGGAACTTGGTGAGATTTGTTGATAACTTGGATATCTGGAGCATGTAGGGGCATCTTTATAATACAAAAAAAATGTGTGACTACAGCTGGACTGGCATGGAGGAACGCTGAATTTTTAAACAAATCCCACTCAAACCTAGCCTATACTTACTTGTAAGGTCTGCAGTTATTCTCCATTGGTCCCATCCACCACACTAAATTCTCCAATACTTGTCAGGTACAAGTAAACCTCCTTTCATGGGCTAAGCTCACTGTCCTATACCCTGTGGAAAATCCAATTGTGCTCTAGTCCTTGTGCCTGAATCTGGAAGGACTTATTTAAAAGAAAATGAAGTGTGAAGTCCTTGTGCCAATCTAGAAGGACAGGTTGTTTGGGAAGCCGATTAGAGTAGGGACAGTTGTTGGGCTCAGAGTACCGATTGACACAACAAGTCCAACCTCGCTTAAGTGGTTTAAAAATATGGCATGATCCATGACTACGCCCCATCTAATCATATAAAAATATAACACCGAAATTCTCATATAAAGCGCAGACAAACATATCTACATCAAGTTTGATGAGCAATAAAGAGCTGAGGTACACACCTGAACAGGTATTAACAGACCAGTGATGGCCCCGAAAGGATTTTGAAAGTAGAAAACAAGTAAAAGAAGGTCAATAAACCCCATAATATGACCATTGGAGAATGCCTGTCAAAACCTTATCAGTAAGAAGAAGCTATTTGTCTTTATCCCACCTGAAACAATTAATGTTGAAGTGGAACCCATGATTGTTCATCTGTACAGTTTGCATTTCATGTTTATCTTAACACCCTGATGTTTTATTGCTCTGAGGCTTATTTAGAAACAAAGATAACTGGTTCACTCAGCGGTTCGCCATTTGTTGTGGCCACAAACACCCTATTAAAACATGCTCTGATAGCAAATTTTGAATGGGTCCCTTGGAAGTTTGATCTGTCATCTTTCCAAATGATCTGTTTTATCCCAGGGATTTTAAATCTTTGCCGAGTCAAATTTTCAATGCCTAATGGCTAAGCTCCTTGAATAAACCTCTGTTGCATGGTTCATTCATGACCCAGCCTAACCCTTCATTCATTCCCTTCATCGGGGCTTTTCAATCTTCATAAGCATTCATGGTACATTTATGCCCGCACATATAATCACCCCCACCCTTATAATAATCTTTTGTGTGCTTAACCCACAAAATATTCCATCGCGTCTTTATTCCCATCATAACTTTGGGAATACTTTGCAAAATACACATAACATTCCTTTTCACTTATCGCATGCAACATTGGTGCGCAGCATGTACCATGAGGCACCGGACCTGACGGCATTATAAACCATAATTTAAATATTTCGGGTTCGGAGCCCGTCGCATATTGCAATCGACGGTGTCCATGGCATGAACATAAAGCGTAGTCTGAAATGGCGGACCCACCAGGGCTATTAACCTCAGCACATATAGATTTCGGGTCTGCCTCCCCAATCGCTTATTGCAATCGGCGGAACCTGGGAATCATATATAAAATACAATGCGATGTGGCGGACCCACCGATCCTATTAAACATAACATATTTATTATCGGGTCTACCCCCGCCCCATCACAAATCGCTATCGTCGGAGTCTAGCTCTCATGCATAAGGTGCGACACCATGGCGGACCCAACGATGGTTATAGATCCGGTACATAATTTTTGAAGTTCGCTTTAGGGTCCAGCCACGGTTTTCCATTGTTTTCCTATGCATTCGATGAAATTTCGTGGTCCGAGTTTTTAAAGAAAATCCGATAGGGGTGATGTTGCATATGATTTTCCGTTGAGATGTGTGATTTTAGCTTGGTCGCAGCACAACTTTGGCTGAGCCAGGGGCCGATTCTTTTGCACTCGCTCCTTTTGATTTCATTATGCCTTATCATTTTTAAAGTTTCAATGATGGCAAGAGTTTTTCTTGGGCATTTCTATCATATGTTCATAATCATAAAGCTAATGTTAATCATCTCTGCAGGCAAGGAGTAAAAGACGCTTGAGCAGATCCGAAGAGTTCAGGTATGCATGTATGTTCTGTTTAAAGATCCGGTCTTGGGCATTCTCGGTTGGGGTTCCACGTGTAGCCTATGTATTCTAAAGGCAAAGCTATCCCGGGTATCATCATGGGGAGATGACACACAGTCACCCCCTTTAATTAACATCTGTCCATTTTCCCAGGAAATGAAGTGCTTCAGCAAATATGCCTTTTACATGTCAACAGTTACACTGACAGTTCTATCTTTGTATATTTTGATTTGTATACTGAAAACACCAGAGGGATGAGTGGAAAAGTGAAAGGAAAGACCGAAGGTCATCTCCAGAGGTGTAAATATTACCTTCGTAGATGAGGGAAGGGATTTTTGTTTAGAAAGAACAACTTTAATTTATTATGAATAAAGAAGACTGTTTGGTTGAATGAGGAGCCTTTTGTTTCAGATTTGAGGTCCTTTGCTTTGATATGTTTGAAACAGGGTGTTGTTGCTGGCGTAAATACAAATGTGTTTTGTTTCTATGCATATTGATAACAATATAGCTTATGATTAGCCTTGGTTGTCTGAATGTAATTCTTCATCATAGTTAATTCATAGGCAGTCCTTGATTTGAAACTATGTTAGACATCAGTTGCAAGCTTAATTTGTATAAAAAGGAATGTGTATTCCTGTATGAGTGATTGGATTGCAATTTAGATTTGATGCAGCCTTGTTCTTATCTGAACCATTAATTGGTTCGTTTGAACTTGGAATTTACTTATGATGATGGACTCACTTGGTAGTCCGAAACGTTGGGTTCACAAAACTCTATAACATGTCATTCCTCATCTATAAAACGATCCTCACCTATATGGATTCATTATTTACTTATGATGTTTAACCTCTTTTGTTATGCTTCTGCAAGATAGATTAGGATAGTTAGGGTTAGATTAGAGTATTTAATAGTAGTATAGATAGGATTTGATACTTATAGGTTAGTTGTTTTGTTTGTTGATTTGATTTTAGTCTTCCTCCAATAAGCAATCTCTCAACACCTATAACAGTTCACGGGGTCCTTTAAAACCCGTTGGAACTAGCCACTCGAAACAAAAGCATATCTAATTTGGCTCTGTGATTGGGTTAGTTCCCCTTGTTGGTATAGAGAAAATTCGCCATGTCAACAAATTGGCGCTAGAAGGAGGGCCAGAACCGCCATCATAGCTTTTTATGGTTTCATCCATAAATGTCACTCATGGACTTGAAAACATTAATGCATGGATAGTGAAGGTTGAAAAGACCCTTCCTCCCATTCAGAAAAGCCCCATTTTGAAGAAGAGACACTGTGGGAGTATCCTGTCCTTCAGGAACAACCAGTCAGAATACTCACTTGGGCTTACGCTCGTTCCCTCTCTCAACTCCCCATTTTTCACTCTTTACCTCCGACAACTAAAAGAAAGCCAAGGATCTGTTCCATAAACAAAGAGACATCTACAACCCCATCTCTAGAAGATATTGTGCTTGAATCCTTGCAAAGTATCGACACTCCTTGGGAAGAAATTCCTGAAGATCCACTCTCTGAAGGTAATCCCTGGCCCGATTTGGGAAGTCTTAATAAAGAAAGCCTTGAAGAAACCTCAACCAAAACATCCCTATCTATGATATGGCTAACATTCCTCTCCGAGATGGGAACCAGCTTCAACCGGGTGGGAATCAAATCCCACCTCCTTTGGGAGCACTTCCTCCTTGGCTTGCTCAAGCCACTGTAGCGGTACCTGGGCAGTAACATCCCTTACCCAAGAATGCAGAAAGAGTACTGCCTAAATTCAACCTTGAGAAGGGAGACACCGCTGATAACCATATGCACTCTTTCTTCTTGGTTCTACGCATGTTGGGGGTAGCCGCTGAAGATATCATATGTCGCCTATTCCATTTTACTCTGATTGGTGTGGACTCCACATGGTACTTTAGCTTGAGAATAGGATCGATCGCCTCGTGGGCTTCCTTTCAACAGGCCTTCTTAGACAAGTATGGCGATGACAAAACACCCGCGGCCTTAGTTTTAGAACTATCCCGTTTGAAAATGGAAATCAAAGAAAAGGTCAAGGATTTTAACATCCGGTTCAACACCTTGTTCAACAGAAACCCGGTTAATGCTAGACCTACTGAGGATGTGCTCATGGAATTCTACATCACTTCTCTCCCTATCCCTACTAGATGTGGGTCAAGAGGAGTAACGCGGAAACCTTACAGGGTGCTATCGATGAAGCAGTAAAAGTCGAGAATGAAATGATCAGTCTCACAGCATGTCATCATACAATCGGAGAAAAGAAAGCCTCTTAGTCTTCCAAGAAGAATAATGGGAGTGATAACAAAGTCGCTGAGGGCAAAGAAAGGGACACCATGGATGTCGAAGGTTTGTATCGGATCATTAAGAAATTGACAAACAAAGTCATCGATATGAAAAGGAATTCTGGAGAGATTACAAGCGGGAGTGGAGGCGAGTATAACAACAGAAAATCTTTCAAACCTTTCTATCGTAAGAAGATAGAAGGTGGTCATGGTCCACTTACATTGCCTGCTCCACCCAATGAAGGGAATTTAAATACAGAAGAGTTGGCTCTTATCGGATCGCTCCTTAACCAAGAAGAACCTATAGCAGAGCTAGAGCCAGAACAAGAAAATGAGGAAGAATACCAAGTAGAAGAGCCCTTGGACGAAGAATCTCAAATCAACGTACTGTGGGATTTCTATACAAATGAGAACAATGATGACCAAGGAGACAGTATGGCAGAAATCCACACTAATGAAATGCATACACGAATTAAGGGGCTACTTGCGGGTGTGATGAAGCCTATAGACCAGACCAAGAAAGATGTTCACCCTGTGAAGGCATCCGCTCCCAAAGTCCCTATCGAGAAGGATAGACCTAGTAGTGAGTCCAAGAATACTTTTGTTGCAAACTTTCTAGAAAAAGAGAATACATCTCCGACTGCAATAAAGGTCACTCAAAATGGTAAACCCCCACCTAAGAATGGCAAAACCGGTATGTTTACTCTGCCCTACCCTGTTTATAACATTGATTACAACATTGTGGATGATCTTAAGAAATCTAGGGCTAATATCACATACTTTGATTTGCTAAAATTAACGTAGCAAAGATATTTTCTCTTGAAAGCTATGAATGAGCAGAACTACAAAATTCCCACCATCCCAAGCAGCCAAACCAAGAAGTCGGTGTCCAAACCTGTCAACACCTCCATTACAGCCCAAATGCCATCAACTATGGAAGCCACTCTGTCCAAAATGAATTGAAACCCCCAAGATGTCAGTGCAACCATGATAGGGAAAAAAATCAAAATCCATGACTCCACCTTTCCTTATCACATTTGAAATCCTCAACATGAACGTACACAATTTCTTAGTAGATTCTGGTGCCTCATCCACTGTGATGCCTTACGTTGTTGCTAAAAGACTGCATGCAATACTCGAGAAAACTGGGACTTAAATTATGCAATTAGACAAGACAAATGTGAAACTAATTGGGGAATTGAAAGATGTGTTGATTCGAATGGCCGCTAAACCACAATACACACAAGTCATTGATATAGTGGTAGTCGATATACCCAAGGCTTATGGAATGCTGCTTAGTGGGGACTGGTTAGCAAAACTCAATGGATATTTCTCAACTGATTGGTCCCATCTCTTACTACCTCAGAAGGGAAAGGGTGATATGATGAGAGTTGATCATGAAAGATACATGAAGTATGTGGTGACAGAATTAAACGGCCCCAATGAACCTGTAATGTTTACCAACTCTATCCTTGGGAATTATAGTTTCAATGTTTGTGCCACAGAACCCTGTTTTGGAGAATTCCATGCAGAAACAATTGAAGAACCTGCAATAAACACATGGTTGGAAGCTCTCCCCCGTAGTCCAACTGACAAACCACCCTGTAATATAGTAGATGATAGAACTAGTCTCGTAGGAAGAAATTCAGTTGATGTAACATTAGAATCTATATTTTGGACACTCTATTTTAATGGCTCTAACTGCCTTGAAGGTGTAGGTGCTGGGAGAATTCTTATAACCCATAAGGGAACCAACCTCTGATGGCTAGCCGGTTGGAGCTCGCGTGCACCAACAACATGGCAGAATATGAAGGCTTGCTGCAGGGCCTAAAAAAAGCCATTGATTTGAAGGTAAAAAATTTTAAAGTTTTTGGTGATTCACAGATAATTGTGGACGAGGTAAGGAAAAGGATACACTGCAATTCGCCACACCTGGTAAGGTACCAACATGAGGTATGGAGCTTAATTGACAGTCTTGATTCTTTTAATATCACACACATACCTTGAGAGCAAAACCAAGATGCCGACCTGATGGCTGGTATGGCTACAAAATTTAGATTAAAGAAGAATAAATGTTATGTTGAATTGATTTTTAGACTTTCTGTACTTGATAACATCTCAAATTGGCATGCATTCGAAGGTGATGAGCAGATCCTTAAGCTCCTGCATTGCGAGAGGACATTAAAAAATGCACTCATTGAGGAAAAAGAGCATGACAGGCCTATGAATGACAGTGAAAAATGAGGTAATATATTTCATGGAGAAATTTATCGTCAACAGGTTTGGCATCGTTGATGTTCTCATGTTTGATAACGCTTCTTGTTTCTCATCACTAAAGTTGACCAAATTTGCTATTGATAAATCAATTCGCATAAGCATGCATCAAGCTATTACCCCTAGGGAAATGGAGTTACAGAGTCAAATAAAAATCTCATCCGCGTAATCCATGCATCTCTCGCCGACAACCAGAGGAAGGAGCACAACGTTCTAACAAATGCTCTCTGGGCTGATAGGGTCACCCCAAAGGGTAAGCACGCGAAACTTCAACACTTATGGCTGGGCTCGTTCCAAGTTGAGGAAAAAATTGGTCAGGAAATTTACAGATCGAAAACTTATAGGGAGACACTGAGAAACTCCCTGTTAATGACCAACCTCTAAAGAGATACTTCCAGTAGCCATCACATGGTGGTTACCTCCTGAGTAGGTTAGAATTCATTTTACTTTTGTTGTTAGTTTAGTTACATTTCCGTCTTTTCCTTTTTAGTTTTTTCTGAAAATTTATTTTCCCTTCTGTTTTGAATTGCAGTCCTTTTCAGCCAACTGATTTAGGTCCTCCAATATCATTTTTACTTTTTTTCAGATTGCCGCCATTCACCACCTTCAGCGTTTTCCTTCCTCAATAACCTGCTAATGAGTCTGCTGATTCTAAATCCATCGTTACCTTGCAAATTAAACAAATTTTCAATCAGCCCATGAGAACTTGAAAATCAGTTGTGGAATTCAAACCAAAGCCACTTATTGGCATCTGTTGGGAACTTGGTAAGATCTATTGATAACTTGGATATCTGGAGCATGTAGGGGCATATTTATAAAACAAAAAAAAGTGTAACTACAACTGGACTGGCATGGAGGAACGTTGCATTTTTAAACAAATCCCACTCAGACCTAGCCTATACTTGCCCGTAAGGTCTGCAGTTATTCTCCATTGATCCCATCCACCACACTAAATTCTCCAATACTTGTCAGGTACAAGTAAACCTCCTTTCATGGGCTAAGCTCACTGTCATATACCCTGTGGCAAATCCAATTGTGCTCTAGTCCTTGTGCCTGAATCTGGAAGGACTTATTTAAAAGAAAATGAAATGTGAAGTCCTTGAGCTAATCTGGAAGGAAAAGTTGTTTGGGAAGCCAGTTAGAGTAGGGATTGTTGCTAGGCTCGGAGTATTAGTTGACACAACAAGCCCAACCTTGCTTAAGCGGTTTAAAAATATGGCATGATCCATGACTGCGCCCCATCCAATCATATAAAAATATAACACCAAAATTCTCATATGAAGTGCAGATGAACATATCTACATCAAGTTTGATGAGCAATAAAGAGCTGAGGTACACACCTAAATAGGTATTGACAGACCAGTGATGGCCCCGAAAGGATTTTGAAAGTAGAAAACAGGTAAAGGAAGGTCAATAAACCCCATAATATGACCATTGGAGAATGCCTGTCAAAACCTTATTAGTAAGAAGAAGCTATTTGTCTGTATCCCACCTGAAACAATTAATGTTGAAGTGGAACCCATGCATGTTCATCTATACAGTTTGCATTTTAAGTTTATCTTAACACCCTAATGTTTTATTGATATGTGGTTTATTTGGAAACAGAGATAACTAGTTCGCCCAATAGTTCGCCATTTTTTGTGGCCACAAGCACCCTATTAAAACATGCTCTGATAGAAAATTTTGAATGGGTCCACTAGAAGCTTGATCTTTCATCTTTTCGAATGATATGTTTTATCCTAGGGATTTTAACTCTTCGCCGAGTCAAATTTTCAATGCCTAATGGCTAAGCCCCTTGAATAAACCTCTGCCGCATGGTTCATTCATGACCCAGCCTAGCCCTTCATTCATTCCCTTCATTGGGACTTTTCAATCTTCATAAGCATTCATGGTACATTTATGCCCGCAGCTATAATCACCACTACCCTTATTATAATCGTTTATGTGCTTAACCCACAAAATCTTCCATTGTGTCTTTATTCCCATCATAACTCTTTATAATGGGAATACTTTGCAAAATACACATAACATTCCTTTTCACTTATCGCATGCAACATTGGCGCGCAGCATGTACCATGAGGCACTGGACCCGATGGCATTATAAACCATAATTTATATATTTCGGGTCGGGAGCTCGTCACATATCACAATCAGCAGTGTCCATGGCATGAACATAAAGCACAGTCCGATATGGCAGACCTACTGAGGCTATTAACCTTAGCACATATGTATTTCGGGTTTTCCTCCCCAATCGCTTATCGCAATCGGTGGAACCCGGGGATCATATATAGAATACAATGCGATGTGGTGGACCCAAAAATCCTATTAAACATAACATATATATTATCAGGTCTACCCCCGCCCCATCGCAAATCGCTATCGGCGGAGTCTAACGCTCATGCATAAGGTGCGACACCATATGGCGGACCTGACGATGGTTATAGATCTGGTACATAATTTTTGAAGTCTACCTTAGGGTTCGGCCGCCGTTTTCTCGTGTTTTCCTGTGCATTCGATGAAATGTCATGGTCTGAGTTTTCAAAGGAAATCCGATAGGGGTGATGTTGTATATGATTTTCCGTTGAGATGTGCGATTGCGGCTTGGTCGTAGCACAACTTTGGCTGAGCCAAGGGCCGATTCTTTCGCACTCAGTCCTTTTGATTTCATTACGCCTTATCATTTTTAAAGTTTCAATTATGGCAAGAGTTGTTCTTGGGCATTTCTATCATATGTTCATAATCATAAAGCTAATATTAATCGTCTCTGCAGGCGAGGAGTAAAATACACTTGAGCGGATCCGAAGAGTTCATGTATGCGTGTATGTTTTGTTTAACGATCCGGCCTTGGGCGTTCTCAGTTGGGGTTCCACGCGTAGCCTGTGTATTCTAAAGGCAAAGTGGTCTCGGGTTTCATCATGGGGAGATGGCATACAATCACCCCCTTTAATTAACATCTGTCCATTTCCCTAGGAAATGAAGTGCTCCAGCAGATATGCCTTTTACGTGTCAACGGTTAAACTGACGGTTCTATCTCTGTATATTTTTTTTTGTATACTAAAAACACCAGAGGGATGAGTGGAAAAGTGGAAGGGAAGACCGAAGGTCATCTCCAGAGGCGTAAATATTACCTCCATAGATGAGGGAACGGATTTTTGTTTACAAAGAACAACTTTGGTTTATTATGAATAAAGAAGACTGTTTGGTTGAATGAGGAGCCTTTTGTTTTAGATTTGAGGTCCTTTGCTTTGATATGTTTGAAACAGGGTGTTGTTGTTGGCATAAATACAAATGTGTTTTGTTTCTGTGCATATTGATAACATTACATCTTATGATTAGCCTTGGTTGTTTGAATGTAATTCTTCATCATAGTTAATTCATAGGCAGTCGCTGATTTGAAACTGTGTGAGACATTAGTTGCAAGCTTTATTTGTATAAAAAGGAATGTGTATTCCCGTATGAGTGATTGGATTGCAATTTAGATTTGATGCAACCTTGTTCTTATGTGAAACATTAATTGATTCGTTTGAACTTGGAATTTACCTAAGACCTCTCTTTTGGTATGCTCTTGCAGGATAGATTAGGATAGTTAGGATTATATCAGAGTAGTTAACAGTAGTATAGATAGGATTTGATACTTATAGGTTAGTCGTTTTGTTTGTTGATTTAATTGAAGTCTTCCTCCAAGAAGCAATCTCTCAACACCTATAATAGTTCATGGGGTCCTTTAAAACCCGCTGGAACTAGCCACTCCAAACGAAAGCAGATCTAATTGGGGTCTATGATCGGGTTAGTTCCCCTTGTTGGTATAGCGAAAATTCGTCATGTCAATGAGCCCTAAAAAATGTAAAATACTAATTGATTTTATTTAACGTTGTGTTATTAAGTTGTTATTTACTCAATAGGTAATGAGAGTGAAACTAATGATATTATGACTCGACTCGAAATTCTAATGCAATCAAACATGCAATTTTGAATCTATTGTTCAACGAAATTCTATATACAAAAAAGTGGGAGTTTCTTTGAACTTCGTTTCAAACAAAAAATGCAAAACTCAAAACTTAACTTATAATTATTTTAACCAGCAAGCCAATTCCTCATTGAATGCAATCCAGAGGCAAAAATAAACTAAGATTTCAAATTCACCTAAAGAACAAACAAACTCAAAACATCCTTTATCACTGATAACTTGAATTTTTCAAAACACAGAGGAATCAAACAAGAGTTGAAAAAATGCAGTTTTCCTAATGGTACCAAAAGTGCAATTATGAAGGAATTCAAAACTGAAAAGAAACAAATTGTTTTTAATCATTCAGAAATGGCGGCCATTCTTCATAAAACACACTAATTTATGAGAAACCCTAATTTGCAATTAAACAAAGAATTTATTCATAAATAAGCAAGATTGATAGTGTGTCTGGTATATTTGATAAAAAAAGACACGAAGACAGTAATCCTGAGGACAACCTATCTCTTTTTGATCAATCAACAAACAAGCTATACAAAACCTTAACCAATTTTGCAAAAGGGACCAATTTCCCATAAATACTTAATAACGCACTCAAACAAGTTCAAAAATATATGGGACAGCTGAAACAAATATGATGACACTTTCAGAAACCAAAATTCAGATTTTGGGTAGAAGAAAACTTTTTTTTTTTAATTTCTAGGAATTACACAGTTAAGCAGTGTAAACTAGTGCACATGTGCAAGTTGTTTAATGCGCAATTTGCGCATATCTATGCTTTGGGTATGAACAGAAATTGTGTAGGTATGGGAAATCCAAGAAAAATAAAAAGAAAGCAATCAAACCAAAAGGATCTGAAAGATCATAAATTTTCTAAAACTCAAGTCCAGCTAGACAAAGAAGATCAGAAAGCAAAACCAAGAAAAGAGAAGAGAACGGTAACGTTCCCCAGTATGGTCGCCAATTTGCTATGGTGGATAAATCCCTCTTGTTGACAAGAGTGACCTCCCTAGATCCTAAAGGAAACTAGAAAAAATAGACAACTGAATAACTCTTTCCCTAAGCTTACTTGGTTTGAATTATGAGTATAAAAGATGGTTAATAAGCCTCTCACCTATTTTTGAAATGCTTGATGAAGATCACCGCTTGTATTGATGTAGCTTCTCAATGCTTGAAAATACCTGCAACCACAAACATAAGAAAGATCAAGGGCATATGCAACATAACAATTCAAACAAGTTTAATCTAATGATCAAGGAGATTAGAAATTAAATTTGTCTTAATGAATATCTAAAGAACTATAAACCATTCATCATTTCATTAAGCCAATACAATGGGAAAAACGATCCATTTGTATTAATTCAAGGATAAAGAAGAGCCTTAACACCTTTGCCTTGATGTCATGAGGTTCCTCCCAAATGCCTCCAACACTTTCCTTAGATGATAAGCCTTCCAATCTCAATTTAACAGCATAAGTCTATCTTTTTTTACTTCCTCTATCCCTCAACTGTTAAAATTGGAAAATAGGTCCAAACTCCATGTGGATCATCTTATTTATGGCAGCTGATATTTTTCTTGGATTCCTCTCGTCGAGAGGTGTAGGATTGATCTAACAATCATCTGATTCTGACATGTATTCATGGAGATATGAATTTATTTGTATTTCTTCACAAATTGTCAAGGTCGGCCAGCAAGTTAAAGTGTGTGGCACACCCCCAGCTAAACCTCAACGTTGCATATGAAGGAAAGAGACATTTTCCTCATTTGACCATCACTCATCTCACCATCTTCTCTCTCCTAATCTAATTGGGAAAGCAAAGAAGTAACTGATCTCTCACACGTGCTAGAAGGAGGAGGGATTTATGTTTTTAGGGTGTGTTGACCAAGGTGCAGGGTTGCTGACCATTGACTAAGTTGTTGGGGAATGTGTTGACCCAACATTCACCAAATCTGAACTGCACATTTCTGTTTTGGGTGACATGTTGACCAGTGTTGACCAAACGTTGACCAACATTGACTGGTTAGGGCTGACTACAGGTTGTACTGTTCGTTGACCACTGGTTGACTTTTGACTGAGGGTTGTTTTGAGCTGCCTATCTTTGCAGTTGAATACCGAGTTCTTCAAGTTTGACTTGAGGTGAAATTGGGAGTTGTTTGACCAGCTTTGACTTTGCTGGTTGTTGTTATATTGTTGCGATATAAAATCACAGATTTGTGATATTGTACTATCTCTCTCTCTCTGCGGAATTATTGAAGAATATAAAAGAATTGATCTAAGGGTTTCCCCGCGTTAGGGTTTGTCCCTGGCTTGCCACCACATCTTGTGTCTCTTGTCTTGGTTTGTCTTTTGTCGATTTTATTTATGTTCTATCAGTGTTTTACTTATATGTTAATGTGCTTGCTATACTGAGAATTGACATTGGGCTAATAAAAATAAATTGAAGTAAATTGCTCTAAGCATAGAACATACCATAATTTAACATGGTATCAAAGTGGATATGAAGACAATGCCCAAGCAAGAGCAAGAGCAATCACTGAAGACAATTGGAAAAAGTCAAAAGGCTTCATGGGTTACTTATCACACTTCCCCGCCGAAGACAAGCTCCGTGAGAAGTTTGATTATCACGGATGGAAGATGTCTCTTGATCTGACATTGGAAGAGTAGGAAGTGTTGGACTATGTGAGAGGCAAAATTACAAAGCCTCCATCAAAAGCACCGGTTGCTACAAGGAACAAGTACACTAAGGGTGAATTCAAAGCGAAGAAGATCATCCGGGATTCTATTGACAAGTGCCTGGTGGCCTACTTTTCTGACCTGAACACCTCCAAGTAGATCTATGATAGACAAGTAAGCTTGTTTAAAGTTAGTGATGCAAATCAAGTTTTGTTCCTCAAGAATAAGCTGAAAGATATTAAGAAGGTAAAGACGAGGATATTCAATCCTACTTCTTAAGGATCACAGAGATCAAGAATGATCTCCTATCGATTGGAGAAGTCATTGCTGACAGGGAACTGACTATCACTACTCTTGTAGGGCTCCCATCTGAATGGTATATATTTAGAACCACTCTTCTCAATAATGATCGAATTCTGGGATTTGAAGAATTTTTGGTGAGATGCATTCAAGAAGAGACAAGGATGGTAGAGCAAGAAATGCCTTCAAGCAAAAGCAACCCCACTGCTTTCTTCTCTCATGCTAAAAGGAGAAATAATTCTAGGTCTAAATTCAAAGGAAAGGCCGGACTGAAAGGTGGAATAAAGGGAAGATGCTTCACTTGCAATAAATTTGGCCACTATGTGAGGGAGTGTCCAAATAGGAAGGACACATCTCATGACGATGATCAAAATCACTCCCGGGGCAACTCCAACCACAATCAAAGGAATGGCAGGGTCGATGGCAAAGGAAAGAGGAATGTCGAAAATGAAGGAAGTCGTCAACCCTCCAAGAAAGCAAGGAACTACATGTATGAATCAAATGTTGTTAAAAATAAGCAAGATGAATATTATCTGATATAGCCCCTCTCCACTGCCTCTCCTCTGGACTCATAGGGAAATTGGCTTATTGATAGTGGTGCCTTAAGGCATTTAACTGGTTACAAGGAATCTCTCTCTAATCTGATAGAGAAGGAGACAAACTTAGAGATTATTCTTGGAGATAACTCCACCTATCCCGTAAAGGGTGTAGGGAATGTTACTCTTCAATTAAATCAGGGTAACACAATTCATTTGCAAGAAGTCCTACATGTACCTGATCTCAAGAAAAACCTGGTTTCCATTTCGGCAATGGAAAACAAAGGCTACAAGGTGGCCTTCATCGATGGCAAGGTGCATGTGTGGAAAAAGAATTTAAAGATGCTTTCACTCTTGGGTTTCGATTTGACTCTTTATATCAAGTTGGAGGAAGTCCATTAGGAGTCATGTCTTGCGACACATCTCTTCAGTCTGAACTATGGCACCGAAGGTTTGCCCACCTTAATTACAAGGCCCTACCCGAAGACAGGAATGCTCAAGTTCAAAATAGAGCATGAAGGTGTATGTTTGGTATGTGTCAAAGGAAAGCTCAAAAGGGGACCATTCCTGTCAAGCCAAAGCAAGACCTTCGATATTTTGTAGTTGGTTCACTCCAACATATCTGGTATGATGCCCGTGAACTCTTTGGGAGGATATTTGTATTATCTCATTTTTACAGATGACTATTCTCGTAAGACTTGGATATACTTCTTGAAAAAGAAGGATGAAGTGTTCTCCTAGTTCTGTCACTTCAAAGCCTTGATCGAGAATCAAACCAAGAAGAAGATCAAGATATTAAGGACTGATAATAGAACCGTGTATGAATCCAATGAGTTCCATGAATTTTGCAAAGACGCTGGCATTAAGAGGGAGACCACAACACCATACAAAATGGTGTGGCGGAAAGCAAGAATCGTACAACTGTGGAAGTTGTTTGTGCCATGCTCCATGATCAAAGGCTTCCGAAATTTCTATGGGCTGAAGCTACGAATACCATCGTATATGTTCAAAACCGATGTCCTCATCAAGCATTGGATTCCAAGATTCCCGAAGAGATGTTCACTGGTAAGAAACCCGATGTCTCTCATTTTAGAAATTTTGGAAGTCCCATATATTTTCATGTGCCGAAAGAGAAAAGGAGTAAATTGGGTGCATCTGGAAAGAAGGGAATTTTTGTGGGCTATAGCGAAAATTCGAAGGGCTATAGAATCTATCTGGCTGGTCAAAGGGAAGTCGAGTTTAGTCGTGGCTATAGAAAAAATTTGAAGGGCTATAGAATCTATGTGGCTGGTCAAAGGGAAGTTGAGTTTAGTCATGATGTCACCTTTAATGAAGATATGGCTCTTAGCAAGGTTGATAATCTTCCTATTCTAAGGAAAGCTAAAGAAGTTGACACCAAGAAGTCGAATGAGAAGGAAGATGAGACGATGCTTGATGTGGAAGAACCTATGGATCCCATTGATCCCCCTCCATAGGAGCCTTCCTCTTCTAGGAAGAGGCCCTCATAGTTTAGGGGGACACTTGATGATGCTGAAGGACACACTGCACCCAGAGGGACTTTCCATGAAAGTAAGAAGCCAATGAGGTATCAGGGGTACTTGACCATTATGAGCACCATCATTCAAAATGAGCCTTCATCATTCGAAGAAGCCGTGAAGCATAAAGTATGGAAGGATGCTATGAATGAGGAATAAGAGTCCATCATGAAGAACGATGTCTGATGTGGTCCCCAGGCCCCAAGACAAAATAGTTGTCACCTCGAAGTGGCTTTACAAACAAAGCATGGAGCTGATGGGAGTGCTGAAAAATATAAGGCACGCTTTGATGCTCGAGGCTTATCTCAAAAGGAAGGTATAGACTATGACAAGATATTTGCACCTGTTTCCCAATACACCACCATCCGCTCGATCATTTCCCTTGCTACTTCGTAAGGATGGAACCTGCATCAGATGGATGTCAAGACTGTGTTCTTGCATGGTACAATTAAAGAGGAAGCCTATGTGGAACAACCCAAGGGGTTTGTAATATCCCAAACTCAGAATATTCCTCAAACCCTAGCAAAAACTCCAACCAAATATGTGCAAATGATATAATAACCCAAAAGTGATAAAATAATAGTGGAACAACATATAATAATGTAAACCGGAAATATAAGTAGATACACAAGAAATGCAGCGAGAAAATGCTAAGCCATTTTATTGTACTGAACAATAAAATGAGTACACAAGGTGAACAGATAGATGGCACCTCGACTTGCACAAGGCAAGTGAAGAAATACTCTCAGAATGACAAGAATGGTCTCTCTGCGTGGATGTTGCTGCTGTTGCTAGGAAGCAAGAGATGATTTGGGGTTACTCCCCTTGGAAAAAGCTGAAACTCTGGATTCGGGCTCTACTCAAGAAACCCATAAAGCTTTCCTGGAATGACCGACCCCCGAAAAACACCCCCTCATTTGGCAAATTCTTCCACCTCACCAAGAATTCCCGGACTGTCCTGCTCCGCAGCTGTCTCTCTCTAGTGTCAATGATAGCCTCCGGCTATAATACCAAATGTCCCTCATCATCCATGGGTGGTAGCTCATCCATCATAGTCACCTGCTGCCCCAATGCCTTCTTCAGGCATGATACATGAAAAATGTTATGAATCTTGCTGCCTTGGGGCAGCTCCAACTCATATGCAACCTGTCCAGTCCTGCGTATCACCCAGTATGGCCCGTAAAAGTGGGGCTTGAGCTTTTTAGCCCTCTTCTACTTTAGTGATGACTGTCGGTATGGATGTAACCGTAGGTAGACCATGTCTCCTACCTTGAACTGCCTCTTCCCCCAGCCCCTGTCGGCATATAGCTTCTGTTGGTTCTGCGCTATAGCCATGTTATCCTTGGAGGATATCCTGACTCTCTTGGATCCAAATCTTGGCTCTAGGAGCCCTGCTATCACCAAACATCACGTCGACAAAAGATAAAGGATGATACCCATATAAGGCATAGAATGGTGACACACCAATGGACATGTGATGCAAAGTATTATAGCAATACTCCCCCAGATGCAGCCACTTCAGCCATGCTCGCTGCTGCCCACTGACATAGTTACGCAAGTAGCCCTCTAGCCACTTATTAACTATCTCCATCTATCCATCCGTCTGTGGGTGATAGCTGGTACTCGGTGTCAACTTCGTCCCCACCAATTGGAAAAGCTCCTACTAAAACTCGCCCATGAAACGACTGTCCCTGTCACTGACGATGGTCTTAGGAAGACCATGTAGCTTGAAGATCTCCCTAAAGAACAGATCGGCCACCTGTGTTGCTGTATAGTGTGCGGATATGGCAAAGAAATGTGCGTACTTCATCAGTCGATCAATGACTATAAAGATACAATCCTTGCCCTGTACCATGGGCAACCCTGTGATGAAATCCATTGAAATACTCTCCCATTTCCCCTCTGGAATGGGAAGAGGCTACAATAATCCCATGGGATGGTTCATCTCTCCCTTGTTCCTCTAGCAAGCATCGCACTCCAGGATGTGTTGGAGTAGGTCCTTCTTCAGTTCCTTCCATGAGAACCTCCCTAATGGCCCTGTAGGTTTTGGTAAAACCCTAATGTCTTGCCAATGGGGAATCATGTGATGCCTCGAGTATCTTCTTCTTGAGCTGAGACCCCTCAGTCAAGAATATGTTGTCCCTATAATAGATGATCTCATCGACCACCCTGTACCTGTCATCTGCCACCTGCCCATCCAAAACCTCACATCCAAATCTGTCCTTGGAGTACTCTACTAAGAGTCGATCCCTCCAATCGGTATCCAAGCTCATAAGAGTCAACGTGGATGGTCTACGTGAAAGGGCATCTGCTACCACATTGTTCTTACCCTTGACATACTCAATGTCAAAGTCATATGCTTGGATCTTGTTGATCCACTTTTGTTGCCTCTCCTGTAGCTTCTTCTACTCCAAAAAGAACTTGAGGCTGTTGTGATTAGTCCTCACCCTGAACCTGTTACCCACCAAATACTATCGGTACTTAGCCAATGCTTGCATGATGGCCAACATCTCCTTGTCGTATATAGAATACAACCTCTCGTGTGGAAGGAGCTTCTAGCTCTCAAAGGCTATAGGGTGACCTCCCTGCATTAATACTGCGCCAATCCCCTCTCTCGACGCATCACACTCCAAGACAAATGGCTACGTAAAATCTAGCAACGCTAGCACTGGGCCGCTGCTCATAACCTTCTTCAACCTATCAAAGGTTCGCTGTGCTGTATTTGACCAACTGAATGCCCCCTTCTTCGTCAAATCTGTCTGGGGTGCAGCAAGCTATGAGAAACCTTTGACAAACTTCAGGTAGTTAGTGCAAATGCCAATGAATCCTCGAAGTTCTATCACGTTTCTCGGCTCTGGCCATTCGCTGATGGCCCTGATCTTCTCCTCATGGACCCTCACTCCGTCGACCCCTATGATGTGTCCCAGATACAACATCTTCATCAACCCAAACTCACACTTGGAGAGTTTGGAATAGAAATTTTGCTCCTGTAAGATATGCAATACTGTCTCAATGTGTTGGAGATGCTCCTCCCAAGTCCTGCTGTAAATCAGAATATCATCGAAGAATACTAACACAAACTTCCTCAAATGACTACGAAAGATGTGATTCATGCAGGACTGAAATGTAGCTGGGGTGTTGGTTAGCCCAAAAGGCATCACCAACAACTCAAAGTACCCATAGTGACACCTGAAGGCATCTTGGGAATATCCTGCTCCCTCACGCGAATCTGATGGTACCCAGATCTCAAATCAATCTTTGAGAAGAATCGTGCTCCCCTCAACTCGTCCATCAACTCATCGATCCTAGGTATAGGGTACATGTTCTTCAGGGTCTTCTTGTTCAGGGCCTTGTAGTCAATGCACATCCTCAATGCACCGTCCTTCTTCTTCACCAACACCACAGAAGAAGCAAAAGGACTCATGCTCGGATGAATGTGCCCAAGTGCCAGCAACTCCTGGATAACCCGCTCAATCTCATCCCGATAGGCCTTAGGGTGTCTATAGGGGGTGGTGATTACTGCCTGTATGCCCTACTCAAGCTCAATGGTGTGCTCAAACCCCCGATCCGGTGGTTGTCCTGCTGGAATCTCTCCAAACACTATGGTATACCGATCAAGGATGGACCAGATCTCTGGATGTACTGTCTGCCCTGTAGTCCCTACCTCTGATGCACGTAATTCCACTGCCCACTCTATGTCTCCCTTCCGAAAGATTGCCTCCATCCGATGATTCGA
This sequence comes from Pinus taeda, assembly GCA_000404065.3. Taxonomy (NCBI): domain Eukaryota; kingdom Viridiplantae; phylum Streptophyta; class Pinopsida; order Pinales; family Pinaceae; genus Pinus; species Pinus taeda. Next base: position 84,739 of record APFE030645997.1, read on the forward strand.
CACAGTCTGACGCAGATATGTGTGTTGTCCCCATATCTTATCATGCCTCCCTGTCTTCTCATCATCCCACTCCATCTCTAGGGTCTTCCAATTCGTCGTGACCTTCCCTAGAGTGATAAGCCACTGAACACCCAATATCATGTTGGTGTCTGGAATATCGACCACGAAAAAGTGGTCAGTCAATGTGTAGGTGCCCATCGTCACCGAAATCTTTGGAACATAACGAGCACATGTCATGGTCTGATCACCTAAGACCAATACTGAAAACCCATCGAAGCTCTCTATCTGAATACCTCTCCACTCAACCATCTGTGCATCGATTAAGTTTTGGGTTGCCCCACTGTCAACTAAACCTGATACGCGTTGGCCACGTACTATCCCTCGTACGCGTAGCGTCAGATATTTGGGAACTCCCCGCAACGCTGCAAGGGCCCCTCCGATGGGTGCAAAATATGCACCACCTGCTGCTGGTGGTGGGGGTGGCAAAGGTCGCTGTATGGTATGGCTATCTCCTGCCTCCACATCCTCCTCATCATCCTCTTCTCCATTGCATTCAGAGAAGACCTCAATAAAATGTTCTTTGCTAGTAGCACATCTATGTCCTGGTACCCATGGCTCCTAACAGGTGAAGCATAACCGCTTCGTCTTCAGCTCCTGCTTGGCATCATTGTCAAGTTGTAATCGTCCTGGATTCCCCTTTGGAGGAGGAATCCTCACATCCTTCCCCTTAAACTGAAAAGTCTGTCTTTGGGGGTAAGGTGTCCGGGTCTTGGGTAAGACATCTTGTAAGTCCCAGGTCCTGTTGATAGTGTCCTGGAGTGTGGCTAGTCTAGTGGCTCGGACTAAACCCTGAAGTAGCTCTGCTAACCCCTCAACATACATATAAGCCCTCTGTGTCATGGATAGGTGTAGCATCATCACGGAGACCCTCAATAAATTTGCAATGTAGGTCTCTGGGCTCCCTATCTGCTTAGCCTCGTCAGCTCAACAACATGCTGCTCTGGATCCCTCCGATCAAATCGCTCCATCAATCTCCTGGTAAACTCGGCATATGTCGTCACTGTGGAGTGCCCCAGTGTAACCATCCCATGAGACCACCAATCCCGGGCCTCGCCATCCAAATGCAATGTTGCCACCTTGATGGCCTCTGCCTCTGACATCTGGTTAAGCTGGAAATAAATGTCCAGCTTCTCCACCCAAGACTTTGCTGAACTATTTGATGAGCCATCAAACGTAGGCAAGTGGAATCTACTTGTCGTTCGGTGGGTATCGCCATCATGGTAATGCCGGTACCCTCTGTGATGGTCGCAGGGTCTGCTATCCTGCTGGAGCTGAAAAAAATCTCTGAATGAGAGAGCTTCCCTAAACTCCTACCCATAGGCTTGGTACTCTGCAAAATAATTTCCCATATGTTCGGGCTCTACCTCCTGCTGGGCTACGACCCCCGTGTCTGCTCCTAAGAAAGTGGGCATGGTAGAGCGTGTAGGGCCATGTGAGGCCACCTGCTACGCAGTATCATGCTGCTCTGGCAAGTGATGAGATGCACCTGATCCCTCACCAATCTGAAAAACTCGTGGGCTCTCTTGTTGTCTTGCATCTACTGCCATGAATCTCTACCCCATCACCTCAATTTGCCTCGACAGATCCTACACTGATTTGAGGAGCTCTTCGCAAATCTCTTCTCGTCCTCGTCGGCCATCTATTTTGCGTCCACTACTGGCTCTCTCTGTCCTGCGTCTGCCACATGCTCCTCCTGTTCTGTGTCCACAACAGGAACACATTCTCCCTCCCCGTAGGTATTCTCCAACCTACGTCCAGTGTCTCTGTACCTCCTACCTCTATAAAAAATGTAGGGTTTTTCCCTTGGTGTCATAGATTGCTAGCTCCACAGGCTAAGCCAGGTCTATGCTTTGATACCACTGTAATATGCCCAACCCAGAATATTCCTCAAACCCCAGCAAAAACTCCAACCAAATATGTGCAAATGATATAATAACCCAGAAGTGATAAAATAATAGTGGAACAACATATAATAATGTAAACCGGAAGTATAAGCATACACACAAGAAATGCAGCGAGAAAATGCTAAGCCATTTTATTATACTGAACAATAAAATGAGTACACAAGGTGAACATACATATGGCACCTCGACTTGCACAAGGCAAGTGAAGAAATACTCTCAGAATTACAAGAATGGCCTCTCTACGTGGATGTTGTTGTTGTGTTGTTGCTGCTTCTAGGAAACAAGTGATGATTTGGGGCTGCTCCCCTCCTCAGAAAAAGCTAAAACTCTAGATTCGGGCTCTACTCAAGAAACCCAGAAAAACCCAGAAAGCTTTCTTGGAATGGCTGACCCCCAAAAAACACCCCCTTGGGGTTTTACGCAGTTCCTCAATGTCTTGCGCTGCCACTGAAGAAAAATCCTCTAAATTCTGCGTGAAACACTGCCTAAAACCCTGCCAAAAATCCTCCAATGAGACAAGAGCTAGACCCTTGCTCAATCTCCTGGAATAAATACACCTGCAAAACCCCCAATCCAGCAGTGCAACCAAAAGAACGACGTCCCTCTCCAAGTGTTGTGCGGTCATCCAAAAAGCTGTTGAAACTGCTGCTGAAACGATAATAAAACTACTGCTGAAATACCGATGGAATACCTTGCCCTAGCAGGCACTCAAAGTCCCCCGGGGCTAAGGGTGAGATCTCCGAACGGAGACACTCGATGCAATAAACAGTGTTGCAGACTAGCTAAACAGCCAGCGTGCTCAGAAGTCGAAATGACTAGCTCAAAATGCACATAAATGAATGAATCAAAATGAGGGGCTCTTGTCTATTTTATAGCCTCTACCTCTCACAATCCCTAGGCTCACCTTCTCCTGCGTGATTCCCCTCTTGCCACATGTGATTTTCCTCCTGCCCAGTCCCTTCATGTGTCTGTGTGGGCCCCATTTCTGCGTCCCCCTTTGGCCCCCTAGGCTCCCGTTTAAGTCACAACGTTGTGCTACCTAGGAAGAGAATTTTTATTCTAAAGTGAGTTATGTTCCCCTGTCCTCACTTCTATTTACAAATAACTATGGAAGGCAAAAAATTGGGCAAAATCGAATATTCCAATTAGCCATAGCTAATTATGAATATTACAAGGTTTGAGATTCATAATTGGGAATCTCATGTATGCGGGTTGAAGAAAGCTCTCTATGGGCTGAAGCAAGCACCCCGAGCTTGGTATGAGAGGATCGTAACTACTTGATGAAGTTGGGATTCACTAGGAGTGAAGCCGATCCAAACCTTTACTTTAAGGTTGAGGATGATAAGCCTCTCATACTGGTGTTGTATGTTGACGACCTCTTCCTGACAGGTGCAGACCCTCTCATTCACAAATGTAAGAGGGAGTTGGCTTCCAAATTTGAGATGAAGGACCTAGGGCTGATGCACTATTTCCTAGGGCTGGAATTCTAGCAGAAGCTAGGAGAGATTTTCCTATCTCAAGGAAAATACGTGGTGAACATATTGGAGAGATTCGGTATGGTGTAATACAAGCCCGTGACTACCCCAATGGAGCTTAACTTCAAGAGGTTATGCGGTAATGTTGTTGGACCTGCTTTGGGAAATGCTACTGAGTATCGTCAACTAATAGGAGAATTGATTTTCTTGGTGAACTCCCGTCTGGATATATGTTTTGCAGTCAATACGTTGAGCCAATATATGGTTGAGCCTCATCACTCACATTGGATTAGTGCCAAGAATATTTTGAGATATCTTTGAGGCACAATCACTCATTGGTTAACATACACTGTCGGAGATGTGAGGCTACATGGATATTCCAATGTTGATTGGGTAAGAAGTGTGGTGGACTGAAAGAGAACTTACGGGAGCTATTTCTCTTTGGGTTCTGCCTTGATATCCTAGATGAGTAGGAAGTAGAAGTCGGTGGTTTTGAGCACAGCTGAGGCATAGTACATTGCTGTGAGTATGGCCTCCTATGAGGCTGTTTGGATGAGGAAGCTCTTCAGTGAGTTGTTTGGACATACATTGGATAGTACCATGATCCTCAACGACAACCAGAGTGGTATTCATTTTTCTGAGAATCCCGTATTTCATGATCGCTTCAAGCACATCGATATCAGGTACCATTTTATCCAGGATATGGTACAATGAGGAGCAATAAGGCTCCATCATATTGGGACATATGAGCAAGTCTTCTACATTCTGACGAAGCCCCTGGGAAAGGTCAAATTCTTGACTTTTTGAGAACGACTTGGAGTCGTTGAGAGATTCTCTTATGAGGTTATTGTATGATGCATACACTGAGCTCTGGGAGCTCCAGGGGGCTTGGGGTACTTCTTGGAACGACGAGCGACCATAGGGTGACTCACCCTCCCCTAGTTGTGCACTCTATGCAAGGTGAATGGTTCAACCTTCCCTTGTGATACCTTGTGTCGGCATGTAGGCAGGATGAGTGGTTCATCCTTCTCCTACCGAGACATCCTACCCATGTAGTCTGGGACTCATGGGAAGTACCTCTCGTTTGGCCAATGAGTAGGGAAATGAGGATATGGACCATATTAGTACCGATGGACACATCGTGTGCCTACCGTACTCCCTATGCTAGGATGACATTAACCTGGGATCAATTGGAATTGACTTCAAGTCAGTAAGAGTGATATCACTCACTCTCTTTTGGAACTGATCTAGGATCAGTAAGAGTGGTAAAACACACTCTCTTCATTAGGGCTGACTTCGGGTCAATAAGAGCGACATTGAGCACTCTCTTTTATCTCGGTCTGACTTCAGGTCAGTAGAGGATGGTATGATACATCCTCGATCATTTCTTCTTCTTCATAGTTTAACAAAGCAAAACCGAGCAGTGCAAGGAAGTGCATTTGATGGCAGAGATAGTACCGACAGATAGATGGATTAGTAGATGGAGTTCTCCCTAGTTGAGAGGGAGTGTTAAAATTTGCAACTAGGGCCAAACTCCATGTGGGTCATCTTATTTATGGCAGCTGATATTTTTCTTGGATTCCTCTCGTCGAGAGGTGTAGGATTGATCTAACGATCATCTGATTCCAACATGTATTCATGGATATATGAATTTATTTGTATTTCTTGACAAATTGTCAAGGTTGGCCAACGAGTTAAAGTGTGTGGCACATCCCCAGCTAAACCTCAACGTTGCATATAAAGGAAGGAAACATTGTGCCTCATTTGACCATCACTCATCTCATCATCTTGTCTCTCCTAATTTGATTGGGCAAGAAAAGGAGCAACTAATCTCTCACACATGCTAGAAGGAGGGATTTCTGTTGTTAGGGCTGCGTTGACCAAGGTGCGGGGCTGCTAACTGTTGACCGAGTTGTTGGGGAATCTGTTGACCCAATGTTGACCAAATCTAAACTGCGCATTTCTGTTTTGGGTGACACATTGACCAGCGTTGACCAAATGTTGACCAACATTGACTGGTTAGGGCTGACCGTAGGCTGTACTGTTCATTGGTTGTTGGTTGACTTTTGACTGAGGGTTGTTTTGAGCTACCTATCTTTGCAGTTGAAGACCAAGTTCTTCAAGGTTTACTTGAGGTCAAATTGGGAGTTGTTTGACCAGTTTTGACTTTGTTGGTTGGTGTTATATTGCTGCTGATATAAAATCACAGATTTGTGATATTGTACTCTCTCTCTCTCTGCTGAATTATTGAAGAATATAGAAGAATTGATCAAATGGTTTCCCCATATTGGGGTTTGTACCTAGCTAGCCACTACATCTTGTATCTCTTGTCTTGGCTTGTCTTCTGTCGATTTTATTTATGTTCTATCAGCGTTTTACTTATATGTTAATGTGATTGCTATATTGAGAATTGACATCAGGCTACCAAGAAGAAATTGAAGTAAATTTCTCTAAGCATAGAACATACCATAATTTAACATCTATCCTCTGGTCCATTTATAGGCCATGAGGAAGAAGTTTCAGATCCAAAAGAGGAGGATGAGATCCCTTAATTGGGGGATCAGGGTTCCTTGAGGAAAGGGAATTAGGTCCATCACCTGAGGGGTTTGGCTCAAATAGATATGACCTAGGAGATTTCATTTGGGATATATTCACCCAACAATGCTTCTAAATATCACTTTTTATTTTTACTTTTATTTGATTCACCTGCGTGGTCTATAGTGGCAGACATAGTGTAATTCTGCACTGTTCTCAGGGATAAGTACAGCGAATGCACAGAAACTTCTTGGAAAAGTGCGCAGGGCATACTTAACAAGGTATACAAGCCATTTTTACCAAAATTCTCATCTTATTCAAGGCATTTTTTATTGTTTGACCTCTAAGGGAGTTCAATGGAACATGTTCACGGATGGAGAGAAATCCATTTATATCGATCAAGTGTCATGGTGACAAAATGATGTGTAACAAATTTACAACCAAACCATCTTTCACAATGATATTCAATAAATTAGGGCACAAGGATTTAGCTAAATGCAATAATTCCACAATTAGACATCATTCCAAGAAAAATATTCAACAAAATAACACTTACAAGATGACAGGAAATATATCCAACCACAAAAGAACAAGTAGCTCCAAGAAAGACTGAAATTTATGCCTCCAAAGATATCGAAATGCATTAATAGAAGTCTCCAATAGCATCCAATAAAAAGTGTGAAATTCTTATTACAAGAGAAGTCCAATTGATGATGATGATGATCTCTCACAATGAGGGTCATCTCTATTTATATGATCGTTTTCCTATTTCGAATTAGCCTAATAGGCCCTACAAGTATAAAATAATGTGCAAATAACAAATCCTTGATGACAAGCCCACCCAGAAGCTGATAAGGTGATGAAGAAGCCATCTATAAGAGAATCGAAATGATGAAATCATGACATAGAAGGTCCGTTGGAAGGCCGTGTTGAGTCCTCAAGGTGCCATAGTGACGAAGAGGTCTCCATGAATGATGGGCAAGGGGTTGCCCACTTAGTCTCCATGTAAATAAACATGTGGTGCTCCAATGTGGATGTGGGGCACAAGTACTGGTCTAACGGGTCTTTTGATGAACAATAACCCTGTAGACTGCTCCAAACGAGGGCACTGAAGATGGAGCTTTCCCTCCCATGTCTCAAGGATGAGACAAACCTCCTTTGGGCCTTGGATCAACTGCCAAACTTTGTATATTGCGCTAACCCAACAAGGGGCACTGCTGGTCCAAGTGCATCATCTCGCATATAATGTGGGGCAATGAACAAGCTTCTGCAAGTGCTGAGGGTGCTTATAAGATGAGATAATGCCATATTGTAATGTTCCATCTCAGAAAAAAAAAATCAAAGTTGCAAAGTTTACTAGTGAAGTCTTTGGTCAAACAATTGAGGAAGGTAATGTTGTAAGTGTAATCATCTTTTTTTGGTGTGATACTAAATGTGTCATTTGTTAAACAATTTGTCTTTTATTGGCTGTAGGTGTTTTGTTTTGTTATGGCACATAAAAATGAGATAGCAAAATATCAAATAGATGTTGATATAAACATCCCAACTTAGACATAGAAATTACATAGTACTCGGAATGGTGTCTATCATTAAAATGTGCATGCAGCATCCATTCAAATGTTATTTCTTCCTCAAGATAAACCCAGAAATACGTACCAGCGAAATTACATTTAATTCATAATGAGATAGGAAAAGTTACAATGCACAAAGAGAAAGGAACCTGATTTGTATGGCTGCCAATAAAAAGCTGGTAGGAAACTAAAGAATGATCATTTGAGTAGGCTGATATGCCATTGGAACTATAGGTCTGCTACAACAATGAATTAGCGGCAAATGTGACATCAAATCTGAAATAAATATGATATCAAATCTGATATAAATCTGGCCTTCAAATATGATATAAATCTCCATTGAAAATATGATTTAAATCTGGCCTTCAAATCTAATATAAATCTGATATAAATCTCCACTGAAAATCTGATATAAATTTGGCCTTCTTGGAGATGGTATGGCCCTGAAAACAACTTATTCAAATGATGTAGATTCCCTGAAATAAGCACAATGGAAGATACGAAATAATCATCCCAACAAGCTAACTAGGGTGGCACTCGAAGTCCACCGAAATTAGCTAATGAGTTTCGCTTGTAACTCTTGAAACTCTCTCGAGCTTATTCACAATGTCAAATATAAATGATAGAATAAATGCCTTCCAATTGAGCCCAATCCTCTATTTATAATTCTCCATTGAACCTCCTTCTTGCTTGTAGACTCTCCCCTTTTCCTTATTATTTTATTGATGGGGCCCATTTTCCACTAGGAGCCTTTTTGCCACCATTTTAAATTAAATAGTAATTTGCCTCATTTCTCAATAAAATATTATTTTTCCACCATTCTCCAATAAAATAATAATTTTTCTTTACTCAATAAAATATCAGTTTACCGTCGATTATAGGTGTAATGTTATAGAATAATATGTAATCGACATATTATTTTAAATGCCCCGATTGAGCTTTGGAGTAGCCATGGAACCCTAGCTGTGTTTCGGCGCCTTCGTGCCCTTGCTTCTCTGCGACCCGTGGCTTTGGGCCCTCTTCCCTCCTCCTCTGCGTTCCCTTTTGACTTTCTGCGGATTCAGAGCGCTTAGCTTTTGCTGGGAGGGACATTTAAGTCGGGCTCGCCCTCATGGAGGCCCCGAGCTCGCCCTAGGCAAGCCTGCCTTCATTTGCTGAAGCTTTCTCTCAGCTCTTGGTCGGCTTGCCACAGAAGAAGAAGAATGAATTAGCCAAGTTTCTCAAGAGGCTGGAAGACATCCCTGAAATCTCCATGCCGCCAGAGACCCCGATTCAAGTTGCCCTTTCCTTAGCTAAGCGGGCTCTAGTGGTCCAGTTCACAGGTCTTTGGCTTCTCCTAAGACCACGGAGTCATGGGTAAATAGGAACTGAGCGCCTCTGATCAAGTGCAGCGTCACTTCTTACTTCTTAGGGTGAGGGTTTTTCTCTTCGAATTCACCTCAAAGGAAGACAATGATATGATATTTTAGAATGGCCCCTATTTCATGGGCCCCCAGGATTTGTACCTCAACAGATGGACGCTGGATTTCAACCTTGCAGTCGATGTCCCCTCGGTTGTTCCTATTTGGGTCAGACTCCCTAATCTCCCAGTCCATTGCTGGAACTAGGACTCGCTGAAACACATCGGAAACGCTCTTGGGAAATTCATAGATAGGGCAAACAAAAAAGATCAATATGACTATGCTCGTATCTGCGTAGAAGTAGACCTAGAGGTGGGTCTCTCGGAAGCCATCAAATCAAGGTAGGAAATTGGACCCATTTGCAAAAGCTGGATTATGAGCAACTGCCTTTCAAATGCCGAAAATGTCATGTCTACGGCCACTTCGCCAAAGGATGCCCAACCAATATGGAACCAGACAAGGAAAAAGAAGAAGGTTGGAATCAGGTCAAGCGTACCAGGAAAATTCAAAAGCAAGTTGATCCAAACGGAAGAGGCACTTAGGCCCCCCCTCAGCAACCCCCTCCCAGAAAGGATCAAGATAACAAATTCACCCCTCTAAGCTTGCAAGTAGAGGAAACTCAGGAACTAGAAAATCAAAAATCAACCCCACCCTCTAAAAGCACCCCCAAAGGATCGGGAAATGGAGTCGAGCAAGTTGGAAATGGTGTTCCAGCAATAGAGGCAATGGCTGAAAGTGGTGTTCTAGCAATATATATGGCAATGGCTGGGACCTCCAAAGGAAACATTGTCGAGGAAGAGGAAGACGAGCATGAATCAGAGTGCTCGGAGGAAGAGGGGGAAATAGGAGAATCCCAAGCAACGATAAGGAGATCCACAAGAGGCCGCAAATCAGATCGGGAAAAAAGAGAGTGGGAAACTTTCAAGGATCGGCTTCAAGGCAGCCAGCCAACTCTTGAGAAGTTACTAGCATCAAAAGCAAAGATGGCAAGAAACCAGCCCCAAGGCTCCAAAGGAGCCAATCAGAAATACAAATGATGAAGATGATCTCCTGGAACTGTAGAGGTATGGGGAGAAGAATCAAAGAAGAAGCTATCAGAAGTTTAATAAGAACAGAAAATCCTGACATACTTTTCATCCAGGAGACCAAACTGGAAGACTCTGTCTTCCTTCAGGCAAGTAAGAAACTCTGGAACAAATGTGAGGCGAAAGCAATCTCAGCCAGAGGGGCTTTCGGAGGGTTGGGCTCTCTTTGGAATGCTAGCAAATTCATTTTCATTTCTAAAACCCTCTATACTCACTGGATGCTCTTAAAATTGTAGCACATAGATTCAAAAGAGATAATTAGCCTTTTCAACGTGTACACCCCCGTGAATGTTGTGGAAAAAAGCACTGCTGGGACTCCATTAGAACCCAAGCAGATATAGTTAATTTCGAGAATATCATCATAGCAGGAGATCTCAATCTCACTCTCTTATCAGCAGGCAAGAGAGGAGGTAGCATTGTTCGAGATCCGGCAAGGGAATGGGCAGAGGATATTATGCAAGACTGGGATCTGCTGGACATCAAGTCAATTTCTGGCAAGTACACTTGGACTAATAAGAGAATTGGTCCTGGCCACATTGCTGCTAGATTGGATAGATTCTTAATACAAAGCTCTTTTCTTCTGCTTGGATTAGAGGCTAGAGTGCATATTCTCCCATGTAGCACTTCGGATCATAAACCCATCAAGCTGGAATTCGTGTCTCAACTTGACCTTGGACCTATACCTTTCAAATTTACTCTGCTCTGGGCTAAGGAACTAGACTTCATGCAATTAGTTAAGGACACTTGGGTGCAGCTGGTCAAAGGTTCCCTGCTTTTCGTCTGGGAAGAAAATCTCAGAAGAGTGAAAAGGGCTTTGAAAATATGGGCTAAATCTCTGCCAAATCCAGCCAATGAAAGGAAAAAAAATCCAACATATGCTAGAAGTCCATCAGCGCCGAAACAGCTGACATTACAAAAGAGATTCTAGATAAAGAAGCTCTATTTTAGCAAAACTATCACAAGGCTTGTCTAGCTGAGGAAGAATACTGGAGACTTAAGTCTCGTAGTCTTTGGCTCAAAGCAGGGGACAGGAACTCTTCCTTCTTTCACAAACATGCTCAGGCAAGGAAATGCACCAACTCCATTTCCGAAATCAAAGATGGTACCGTCATTCACAAGGATAATGCAAACATAAAAAAAGCAGTTTCTCTTCATTTTAAAAGTCTGTATAGCAAAGATATAATTCTGAATCAAAACTCAGAGATGATGGATGAGATCCCTTCCCTGATTTCTGCTGAAATGAACCATCACCTTGAAGCTAAAGTTACCAAGAATGAAGTCAAGGCTGCCTTATTTGCCATGAAACCAGACAAAGCCCCTAGGCTGGATGGATTCTCAGCCAGATTCCTGCAAATTTGCTAGTCCATTGTGGAAAAGGATCTTTACAGAATGGTTCTAAAATCCCAATTTTGCAAGAAAATTGGAGGAAGCACAAACTCTGCTTTTCTTGCTCTCATCCCCAAAGAGAAGGGAGCCAACTCCTTCAATAGGTTTCGTCTGATTTCGCTTTGTAATATAGGTTAGAAATTGATAACCAAAGTCATTGCTATCAGACTGAAGCCCATCCTCCCCAAAATCATTCCGGAAAGCCAAGGAAGATTCATTCAAGGGAGACAGATTGTGGACAACTTCATTCTAGTCCAGGAGGCAATCCATTCAAGCTCGAGGCGCAATGAAAAATGTATGGTTGTCAAACTAGATTTAGCAAATTCTTTTGACAGAGTTAGGCATAATTTTTTGCTGAAAGTCTTACATAAACTTGGATTTGGTGAAAATTTTATAAATTGGATTCGAGCTTGCATCTTGAAACCTTGGATTTCCCCATTAATTAATGGCAGAGCTGCTGATTTTTTCAAAGCCACGAGAGGGCATAGGCAAGGGTGCCCTCTCTTAGCCCTTTTATTTGTTCTTCAAGCCTCTGTTCTCAGTTTTTACCTAGACAAAAAAAGAGCAGATCAGGATATTGCTGGACTCTGCATTGCGAGGGGTGTGAAAACCATTAATCATGCCCTATTCGTGGATGAAACACTGCTATTGGGAGCAGCTTCTGGGATTATTTCCTCCAGATTTAAAAAAGCTTTAGATGAGTTTTGTTTGGTATCGAAAAGCAGTCTAAACAAAGGAAAATGCCATATCTATTGCTGGAACACCACTTCCAACTTGCTCAACTCCATTTCTAGAACCTTTGGTTTTGCAGCATCCTCAAATTGGACTTCCTTCAAGTATTTGGGCCTCCCGGTCTTTCTCAAAAAAGCTTACAGTAGAGATTGGCTCCCCCAACTGGAGAAATTCAAGAAAAAGTTGTTTGTCTGGGGTTTTTCCTGGCTTAAAATTGCTAGTAAGTCTGTCCTTATTAAATCTGTTCTTTCCAGTCTTCCTCTGTTTCAGTTTTCTATCCTTCTCGCTCCAACTGGCATTCTAAGAAAAATGGAGGAGACCATCCGAAAATTCTTTTGGAAGGGGGGCAAGTAGAATGAGAAAAAGATTCTGCTAGTCAACTGGGATTATATCTCCAAACCGCTTTTGGAAGGAGGTTTGAATTTCAAGAATCTTAACTACCATAATGTAGCAATGGGAGCTAAATTAATTTGGAGAATTATTGCCCCTAAACCTGGCTAGGCGCAATTATCTCTCTGGAAAAAATAATTCAAAGGCCAGTGTTCTCGTTTCCTAGATCACCCCAAGAGGCATTCAAATACATTCCTGAAGTTTTGCAGCAAAGATTACTCTCTCATCAAAGATCATGCCTTCTAGGTTCCTAGCAATGGAAAAAAGATTAACCTTTGGACAGATAAAATTTTGAATAACGAGCCTCTTGGAGACTGTCGTTCACTCCAATCGCTACGCAGATGGATGAATGAGGCCGGAATGCGAACTCTGTGGGACATTTCAGCTTGGCAGAACTCACGCTGGGCTAGCTGGAATCTTCAAACTCCTCCAGAACTTTCTGTGGAGAGCGAGATTTTGATTTCCAAGCTCCACGGCCTATCTCCTTCACTGGCTCAAAAAAGGAACACAAAAGGATGGGGTACGCAGACTGGCGGATACTCTGTTGCTCAAGGTTATGCCAAGCTATATGAGCGTCCCCATGTGGCCACAAACCCTGAGCCTTGGAAAGGGATACGGCATTATCCCACCTTGCCTAAAATCGACTTCTTCAGCTGGTTGCTATGTCATTCCAAAATTTTGACAGATGATAATCTCTAGAAACGTGGTTTTCATGGTCCTTCAAGGTGCAGCCTTTGTAAGGTAAACCAGGAAAGTGTAGTTCATCTAATGCTTGAATGCACCTTTACTTTGCAGATTTGGACAGAATTGTTGGGAACTCTGAGTTTCAGCATCGTGTTGCCTTCCTCCATCCCCGATATGTTTACTAAATGGCTGCAAAGGTACCCCGGGACTCCCCCAAAAAACAAAATTATCAAAGCTGCTTGGACTGCTCTCCTAAAATAATTTGTTGGCAGGTTTGGCTTGAGAGAAATAAAAGGATCTTTAGAAGCCATGAATAGGAGGCCAAGCTTGTGGCAGTTAAGATTAAAATCCAGCTTAAAGAGAGTCTGAGAGATATAAAAGATGACTCAAATCTCGGCCAACAAGACATAAATTGGGGCTCCTTTCTTGAAGTCCAGTTCCAAAATAGTGCAAACAGTATCTCCCTCCTCCAAGATTGGAAAATAATACTTCCAACAATTGAATTCAAAGGCTAGGCCTCAAATCAGCAGAGATTCTCCCTCTTTTTCGATGGGGCTGCAAAGGCCAATATAGGAAGAGCTGGAGCTGGAGGCGTCATTTTGAATCCCGATGGCATAAGGATACACAGTTTCGCCTGGGGCCTGGGCATAGCTTCTAGCATTCAAGCTGAGGCTTTGGCTTTTTTCCAAGGGCCCAAGATTATGAAAATGTTGAACATCAGGTAGGCAAATGTAATTGGGGACTCCCAGGTTATAATTAACATTATGGTGACTCATTCTAAGCCAATGGATCTAAGGCTTGCAAGGCTGATTTTCAGAGTAATAGATCTTAGAGACTCTTTCCAGAAGTTGAATTTCTATCATGTGTTGAGAGCTAATAATAAGGAGGCAGACATCGAAACCAACAAAGCAGCCCTCCTTACAGCTGGAGCCTTACTCAGAGGAGGACAAGAAACATGGGAACCAATTCCTTAATTTAGATAGATGTCATGTTTTATTGCCTTTTGTTAAATCAGTTTGTATGTACCCATAAAGTTGGGAAAATCTTAGATATAGATTACATAGTAGCAGGCAAAAAGAGATGTGAACTAAGCATAAATGCCATGGCCTTGCATGGTTGTGTGGCACTTGTGGAATCAAACTCACCTTCTGTAATCCGTTTTTTGGCATTAAGGCCAAGTATCTAATATATCCTCTATCCGTTTCTGTAAAAAAAAAAAAAAAAATTAGTTTACCGCCATTTTCCATTAAAATAATATTTTTCCTTCCTCCTCCAATAAAATATTATTTTTATGCCATCCCATTAAATAATAATTTCTCCCTTCTCTCACAAAATAATATTTCCCCTTTTTAATATTTCCAAAATCTTGCAAAAACTCCTAATTGATTTTTGCATGCACAAATATTGGGAATTTTACAGTCCTCCCCACCAAATATTGTTTTACCTCAAGCAATATCACCTTATGCTGCTGATCCATAGGCTGGCCGAGCTAATGTCAGGGTCCCAAATATGCCACTAAGCCACTCATTGTCATACCACCATCACATGAACTAATCTATGTCACCAGGGTCCCAAACCAACCTGATCTCCTCCTACGGAATATCTGCCATACTAGTGAAGTCCCCCATGTCATTAGTGAATCACTAAAGCCCAATGGAAGATTAGAATGATGTCCCCTATAGGAATCAGATCACCCTTAAGGGTAGCTGAACTGTGAAATCTTGTGATGCTTGGATCCCATGCCAGTCTTAGAAGGGTTCCACCATGCTCACGTTGTGCTACTTTCACTATGATAGATTGGCCATTTTGCACAAGTTGTATTCTCCTCTCCTAGAACCTCATGGTGAAAAATATGTGAAGGCCAAGGTTATCCTACCTTGGAATCTCGATAATATCAATGTCTACCCATCTACTATCAATCTTGATCTCAAGCAATAACAAGGAAAATTGGACTTGATGTGCAACGAAGGCCTCAACGCTCCCACATATGTCAAACCAAGAGAGAACTAAATCACTCTTTGCCATGATCCTTCTCATCACGAAATGGAGTGACCTATAAGCTAGCTGAATCCCTAGATCCTAAAGCCAGATCTACTATGGCATAACTTAGACAACTACTAGAATCCTTCCATGCCTCGTCTCTAGTCCTTGCATTCCATCCATATAACTACATATGTCGTGAATAGATCTGATGCATATTAAACTTCCCTTCACCTTCCAAACCACATAGTGACATCAAATATCATTTCTCTTGCGGTCATCTCTCATCTCAACCACATGCCTCAACAGGGGGAGTCTGCTTCTCAATGTCCTATGCTCCATCTATCTCAGATGAACCTCCCTGCCTTGTTTCTCATGAGACGAGCATTGAGAGACAAGACCCAACTCCTTTGTGACTGTGCATGGTGCTAGAGAGTAATAGATGCGTGGGCTCTGATGGGTATTTGCAAGAACCTGTACGAACACTCACAACGAGCCCTGCGTCCAACCCACTCTCCAAACCTGGATATTCCCACCTCAATGCCATGCCTGGCATCCTCATCAAGGAATATCTTTGTTAGTAACCCTCCCCCAGTCCGCAATGCATCCTCGCACACTATAACATATTAGAAATATTATTGAAAAAACATTCTCCAATATAGCTATTAGCGAACCAATGCTCATTGTAGGAGATTTCAATGTTAACTTGCGTCAAAGAAACAATAGAACTAAGAAACTAACATACTATATGCATAGCCACAACCTTTGTTTCCTTCTAGAAACGAATTCCTATTTGCACACATCACTTATTGATCATGTATGGTCTAACATAGAACATAGCTATTGTGAAAATTCTTGATTTTAACACATCAGAAACCCCTACTGCAATTACTAGTTTACAATCTCCTACTTGTTCTTTACATTAACAAGTTATTTAATTGCATAAACATCGAAGTAAACACTATTTCATCCTTCAAAAATACACAGATCATGCACTGAAATAAATAGAGACAATAACACAAGGGACACCATTATTTTTTGGACAATCGTCCCCGGAAAAAACCCAATTCGGGAAAACTGGTGTAGCTTATACAGGGTTTGTATTATTAAGAAAATTTCGTCAATACAAATAGGGTTCCAGAAATGGCTTACCCAACAGATAATATCCTCAGCAGTAGTACCTCTATCCGGAGATAGATATTTCTGCAAGTCAACAACCAGGTGATCAAACCTCATAGTAACTCCATCTGTTCCCTATGCTGGACAACGAAAACTGCTCCAAGCACTACTCTGGAACTATGTCACTCCTCCATGAGCTGCGTCACCCTCCCCTGGCTTAGAATCTACTGATCTGCTCCCAATCTACCCCACAAAATCTCCCCAGTGCTGCCTCTGAGGCCCAGCATCAGCCTCTACGGCTTTTGCGTCACCTGCGTCAGACTTCTGCGTCCTTTGCATTAGCCCTTCTAGGGCCTGCATTGTCTTTGTCGGCACTACACTACCTCTCTGCTATGTATTCTTCTACCTCAGATTAAAATCCCTTGCTGAACTGCCCCTCACTGCAACTCTGATTACTAACTCGATTTCCTCAGCAAACCTCGCCTCAGAAAATCAGATTCTTTGATCACTTGGTGTGTCTGCAACTGACCCTCAAGCCTCCTCTTATACTTTTCCTATTGACAAATCAATGACCGAGATTAAGTCCCTAATCAATGGCTAAGATTAAAAGTGGCTTGATGCTCCTCACTTATAACTTTATCACCCATATTTTATTAATAAACATTAATATTTTTATTTTCCTGAGTTTAGACTTAGGCACCCATTAAAAAATATTAATTATTTTAATAACTCCTCATTCAGGTGGAATTTCTCCAAACGATTTCTGTGTCTTGGAAATCTCATGCGCCTTAGCCTCTCCACCAAATTTTATGGCTAGAGCACATCCAATGCTACCCAAAATCAACATTTCCTCTTAGCGAGGAATGTGCTCTAGCAATGCTTCACCATAGAAGCATCATATTGATCTTCCGTATTGGTCCTCTGTGTTGATGCTTTCCCTGTTTCCCCACATCAACTGCACTGTTGCTTCCTGTACTGTTGCCTATGACACTCCCACTGCCATTGCTACATCTGTACTGCAACTCCCTCTCAAAATGTTGCCTCATACTGCTTATAGCACTGCCATTGCTAACTACTACACTGCAACTTAGTTACCAAGAAGTAAGTAACTGACTTCACCCAAACATTAACATCGTGATCAATTTGGAAACCTTGTGATGTTGAAGCTACCTCTACTGCTATCTTGTGCTCCCTATGCCGCCACTGCGTTATTGCAACCTCTTTTGTGCCTCTCACACTACTGCAACCTCCACTGCGTTGCTACAAACTTATGTACTATAGTACTGCCTTGTCGCTCCATCACACCTTGCTCCACCTGACACCTGTCATCGTGCTATTGTCTTTAAGGGCTCCCGTAGTTGGATGTTATCCAAGAGTTTGGGTATTTCAAGGATCTTGCCGTTCTTCTGTAGTCCTATAGCTCCAAGTCACCCCACCTCTTCTCTAGAGGTGCACGGGAACTCATGGCACAATCTTCATCAGTCTCAACATCCTTCTCCACCTTTGTTGGAGCAACCTTTGAGTTGGAAGCTTCTCCCTTGCCTTTCTTCCTGGGGCACTAAGAGGCATAATGTCCCAGCTCCCACAGTTCAAGCACTTGACCTTGGAGATGTCTTTCTTCTTCCTCTTCTGTAGCCCCTACTATCCCACTGATGCGAGAGTTGCATCCTCCTCCTCCTCCTCCTCCTTCTTAATTCGAAATCCCTTATCGCTACTCCTCGTCTTGGTTAATCTCCTGGTATCTTCCTATCGAAGAGCTACCCATATCTCCTCCCAACTGGGGAGAATTTCTCTACACAAAATTCTTTGGACAAATGTCCCCCACTCCTCAGAGACTGCATTCAAGGCAGTCTTGACCATGAACTCTGGATCCAGTGTAGACCCCAAGGAAGTAAGCTAGTCACAAATCCCTGGCAACCTGAGAAGGAATGGATCTATCTCCTCTCCTTTTTGCATCTGATATGACCTCAACTGATTCTCCAATAACATCTTCTGCTGCACGGAAGAGCCTTGGTATAAGGTGGTCATGGTCTCTCACTCTCCCTTGTTGTTGTCTTCTCAGCGATATGTGGTATTACATGATCCTTGACCCCATGTAGGATCATGCATTTCGCCTTCACCTGGGCCTCCTCAAACTTCTCATTTGCATCAGAGTCAACTGGGACAACTATTGTTTTCAAGGCATAGTCCTTGATGTGATGTTTATCCAGGATTGTCAGGATCCTAGCCTTCCAAATGACAAAATTTGAAGCCTCGTCCAATCTGTCCTGATCCCTCAATCCGCTCATGGCCATCTCTTCTCCTCTTCTCTAGACTCCGTTTGAGTCGTGATTTCCCTCTCGGAAATCCTCTGGCCAACTGTCGAATCGCTCCTCTCTAATCCTCCTTCGCTGTTGCAACTTGGATTATAGATTTCTTGGCTAGAAATTCGTTGAAGTAGTGATTCCCTCTACCTTGGTTCAGTCTCCTTAAACATTGTTCTGCGCTGACAGAAATAATGTACCACCAACTCCACAAATCAAAATTTGCACAGCTCCCTTAGCACCGACAACTCGAAGAATCTGAGTCGTTCAAGATTTGCGCAATCTTTGCATGAGCTGAATCTGCTCCTCCCGGCCAACTGCATCAATCCTTCCTGGCTCAAAAAGGTGACGTGGCTCTGTGTGAGCCTGATCTGCCCTCCTCTGCCTCTACGCTGGCCCTAATGGCTGACGAAGCTACTACATGGGCTCCTCCTAGCTACTGCGTCTTCCTCTCCCTGCTCAGAATGCTGACGCAGGCACTGTGTGAGCCTCTGCGTCACACTCTTTACACTACATCACTCCCCCTCGTGCCTCTTCAACTCTTTAACAATGCTATCTCTCGGGACAACTGCTTCTCTGTTGCAAATTCTCAGATTTCTTGGCTGGTGTCTTCAATCGCCTATGATCTGCAATCACTCTGATTCCATGTAAAAATTCTTGAATCTAATACATCAGAAACCCCCACTGCAATTATTGGTTTAGAATCTCCTACTTGTTCTTTACATTAACAAGTTATTTAATTGCATAAACATCTAAGTAAACACTATTGCAGCCTTCACAAATATGCAGATCATGCACTAAAATAAACAGAGACAATAACAAAATGGACACCATTATTTTTGGACAATTGTCCCTGAAAAAACCCAATTCGAGAAAACTAGTGCAGCTTATAGAGGGTTTGTATTATTAAGCAGCTTTCGTGAATACAATTAGGGTGCCAGAAATGGCTCACCCAACAGAGAATATCCTCGGCAGTGGTACTTCTATCCGGAGACAGATATTCTAGAAAATCAGCAACCGGATGATCAAACCCCACAGTAACTCTCATTGTTCCTTATGTTGGACAGCGAAAGCTGCTCCAAGCACTCCTCTAGAACTGCGTCACTCCTCCAAGAGCTGCATCACCCTCTCCCGGCTCAGAATCTGTTGATCTACTCCCATTTTTCCCCACAAAATACCCCTAGCGCTACCTCTTAGGCCCAAGGTTACTCTCTATGGCTTCTGCGTCAGCCTTCTGCATCCTCTGCATCAGCTATTCGGCCTTTGCATCAGCCCTTCTAGGGCCTGCATTGTCTCTCCTGGCACTGCGCTGCCTCTCTGCTATGTATTCTTCAGCCTCAGATGAAAATCCCTTGTTGAACTACCCCTCACTACAATTCTGATCACTAACTCGGTTTCCTCAGCAAACTTCGCCCTAGAAAATCGAATTCTTTGATCAATTGGTGTGTCTCCAATTGACCCTTAAGCCTCCTCTTATACTTTTCTTGTTGACGAATCAACGACCGAGATTAAGTCCCTAATCAACAGCTAAGATTAGAATTGGCTTGATCCTCGTCACTTAGAACTTTCTCACCCGTATTTTATTAATACACATTAATATTTTTATTTTCCTAAGTTTACACTTAGGAACCCATTAAAAATATCAATTATTATAATAACTCCTCATCAAGTTGGAATTTCTCCAAGCGATTTCTGGGTCGTGGAGATCTCATGTGACTTAGCCTCTCCACCAAATTTCATGGCTAGAGCACATATGATGGTACACAAAATCAACACAAGGTGTTGGAATGTGTGCTCCTAGGCTTGCTCTAAGCAAGCTAGAAAAAGCCCAAAATGAACAATGGAAGACCCTCCTCAAATTTATTGGTAATTCGACCCAAGAGCTGCACGGCTACTGCCTAGAAAGGTGTTGCTACCTCAAATGATCTACTATTAGAGCCTTCCCTATTGCTCAAAAATAAATTGAGACAATAACACAAGGGACACCATTATTTTTGGACAAATGTTCCTGGAAAAACCCAGTTTGGGAAAATCAGTGCAGCATGTAGAGGGTTTGCATTATTAAGTAGATTTTGTGAATACAACTAGGGTGCCAGAAATGGCTCACCCAACAAAGAATATCCTTGGAAATAGTATCTCTCTCCGAAGACAGATATTCTGACAAACCAGCAAATGATTATCAAACCCCACAGTGACTTTGGCTGTTCCCTATGCTAGATAGCAAAAGCTACTCCAATCATTGCTCTAGAACTGCGTCACTCCTCTAAGAGTTGCGCCACCCTCTCCTGATTCAAAATCTATTGATTTGCTCCCAATCTTCCCCATAGAATCTCCCCAGCGCTGCCTCTGAGGCCCAATGTTAGCCTCTGCGGATTCTGCATCTCATCGTGTTAGCCTTCTGTGTCCTCTGCGTCAGCTTTATGACCTCTATGTTAGACCTTCTAGGGCTTGCGCTGTCTCTCCCGACATTGTGTTGCCTCTCTGCTATGTATTCTTTAGCCTTGGATGAAAATCCCTTGCTAAACTGTCCCTCGCTGCAACATTGATCACTAACTCGATTTCCTTAGCAAACCTCGCCCCAGAAAATCGAATTCTTTGATCACTGGGTGTATTTCCAATTGACCCTCAAGCCTCCTCTTATAATTTTCTTGTTGACAAATCAACGGCCAAGATTAAGTCCCTAATCAGTGGCTAAAATTAGAACTAGCTTGATCCTTGTCCCTTAGAACTTTCTCACCCATGTTTTATTAATACACATTAATATTTTTATTTTCCCAAATTTTAGACTTTAGGAACCCATTAAAAATATTAATTATTTTAATAACACCTCATCCGAGTGGAATTTCTCCAAATGATTTCTGGGCCTTGGAGATCTCATGTGCCTTAGCCTCTCCACCAATTTTCGTGGCTATAGCACATTTGATGCTACCCAAAATCAACACTCCTTTTTAGCGAGGAATGTGCTCTAGAAATGCTTCACCATAGAAGCATCACACTGATCCTCCGTATCGGTCCTCTGTGTTGATACTTGGCCCATTGACCCACATCCACTGCATTGTTTCTTCCTGTATTGCTGCCCATGACACTGCCACTGTTACTGCTACATCTCTACTGCAACTCCCTCTCAAAATGTTGCCCACAGCACTGCCACTGCTAATTGTTGCACTGCAACTCAATTACCGAGAAGTAAGTCATTGACTTCACCCAATCACTGACATCCTGACTAGTCTAGAAGCCTTGTGACGCTAAAGCTAGCTCAGTTGCTATCTTGTGCTACCTCTGCTACCACTGCGCTGCTGAAAACACCTATGTGCCTCTCGCACTGCTGCAATCTCCATTTCGCTGCCTCAGATTTCAGCACTTTGGCACTGCCATTGTTGCTCCATCCGATGCTTGTCATCATGCTATTTTCTTTAAGGGCTCTCGTAGTTGTATGTGATCCAAGAGTTTGGGCGCCTCGAGGATCCTTCCCCTGCATGTAGCCCTCTCGACTACAACTCCAGATCACCCCACCTCTTCTCTAGAGGCGTATGAGCACTCATGGCACAATCGTCATCATCCTGGACATCCTTCTCTACCTTTGCTAGAGCAGCCTTTGAGTCGGAAGCTTCTCCCTTGCCTTTCTTCCTGGGGCACTAAGAGGCATAACTTCTCAACTCCCCATAATTGAATCACTTGGCCTAGGAGATGTCTTTCTTCTTCCTCTTTTGTAGCCCCTGTTGTCCCGCTGATGCAAGAGTTGCATCCTCCTCCTCCTCCTCCTCCTCCTTGATTCGAACTTCCTTACCACTACTCCTTGCCTAGGTCAATCTCCTAAGCTCTTCCTATCGAAGAGCTGCCCACATCTCCTCCCAGCTGGAGAGAGTTGCTCTGCCCAAAATGCTTTGGACAAACCTCTCCCACTCCTCAGATACTGCATTCAGGGCAGTCGTGACTAAGAACTTTGGATCTGGAGTAGACCCCATAGAAGTGAGTTGGTCGCGAATCCCCTGCAACTTGAGAAGGAAGGGATCTATCTCTTCCCCTTTCTGCATCTGGTATGACCTTTGCTGATTTTCCAATAACATCTTCCGTTGCACGGAAGAGCCCTAGTATAAGGTGGTGAGGGTCTCCCACACCTCTCTTGTTGTTGTCTTCTCAGTGATATGTGGTATTACATGGTCCGTGACCCCATGTAGGATCATGCATTTTTCCTTCACCTGGGCCTCCTCATACTTCTCGGCTACATTAGCGTCAATCGGGACAACTACCACTTTCAAGGCATAGTCCTTGACGCGATGTTTATCCAATATTTCTAGGATCTTAGCCGTCCAAATGACAAAATTGGAAGCTTCGTCCAGTCTGTCCTAATCCCTCAATCCGTTCACTGCCATCTCTGCTCCTTTTCTATAGACTCCCTTTGAGTCTTGACTTTCCTCTCTCCAATCCTCCGGCCAGCTGTCGAATCACTCCTCTCCAATCCTCCTTTGTCGTTGCAACCCGGATCTAGATTTCTTGGCTAGAAATATGTCAAGGTAGTGCTTCCCTCTACTTTGGTTCAATCTCCTTAGATACTGTTTTGCACTGAAAGAGACAATGTCCTACCAGCTCCACAAATTAAAATATACAGAGCTCCCTTAGCCCAGCCAACTCGAAGAATCTGAGCCCTTCAGGCTCTACCCAATCTCCACTTGGGCTAAATCTACTCTTCCCGGCCAACTGTGTCAATCTTTCCTGGCTCAAAAAGATGACGTGGCTTTGCGTGGGCTTGATCTGCCCTCCTCTGCCTCTGTGTTGGCCTTGAAGGCGGATGCAGCTACTGCGTGGGCTCCTCCCACCTACTGCGTCTTCCTCTCCTAGCTTAGAATGTTGATGCAGGCACCACATGAGCCTCTGCGTCACCTCTTCTGCACTATGTCACTCTTCCTTCTGGCTCTAGAACAACGCTGTCTCTCGAGACAATTGCTTCTTTGCTGCAACTTCTCATATTTCTCGGCTAGTGTCTTCAGTCGTCTATGAACTGCAATCGCTCTGATACCATGTGAAAATTCCTGAATTTAGCACATCAAAAACCCCTACTGCAATTATTGGTTTACAATCTCCTACTTGTTGTTTACATTAACAATTCATTTAATTGCATAAACATCAAAGTAAACACTATTACAGCCTTCACGAATATATAGATCATGCACTGAAATAAACTGAGACAATAACACAAGGGACACTATTATTTTTGGACAATTGTCCCTGGAAAAACCCAATTTGGGAAGACGGTGCAACATATAGAGGGTTTGTATTATTAAGCAAATTTGATGAGTACAACTAGGGTGCTAGAAATGGCTCACCCAACAGAGAATATCCTCGGTAATAGTACCTCTATCTGGAGACATATATTCCGGCGAATCAACGAGCAAATGACCAAACCCCACAACGACACTAGTTATTCCCTATGTTGGACAGCGAAAGCTGCTCCAAGCACTGCCCTGCAACTGCGTCACTCCTCTAGGAGTTGTGTCACCCTCTCCTAGCTCAGAATCTACTGATCTGTTCCCAGTCTGCCCCACATAATCTCCCCAACGCTGACTCTGCAGCTTTTGCATCTCACTGTGTCAGTCCTCTGTGTCTTCTACGTCAGCTTTACAGCCTATGCATCAACTTTACGGCATCTACGTCGGCCCTTCTAGGCCTTGCATTGTCTCTCCCGGCACTGCGTTGCCTCTCTGCTATGTATTCTTCAGCCTTGGATGAAAATCCCTTGTTAAACTACCCCTCACTGCAACTCTGATCACTAACTCAATTTCCTCAGCAAACCTCGCCCCAGAAAATCGAGTTCTTTGATCACTTGGTGTATTTTCAACTGACTCTCAAGCCTCCTCTTATACTTTTCTTGTTGATGAATCAACGACCGAGATTAAATCCCTAATCAACGAATAATATTAGAACTAGCTTGATCCTCGTCACTTAGAACTTTCTCACCCATATTTTATTAATACACATTAATATTTTTATTTCCCTAAGCTTAGACTTAGGAACCCATTAAAAATATTAATTATTTTAATTACTCCTCTTCCGGGTGGAATTTATTCAAGTGATTTATGGGTCTTGGAGATCTCATGTGCCTTAGATTCTCCACCAATTTTCAAGGCTAGAGCACCTCTGATACTACCCAAAATAAACAACTACAAGATCTACAAACTAGATACATATTAGTCATATCATGACACAATTTGTTTCATAATGGACCATATATATGAAAATGAACCATAAAACATTTTTAACACTTTCCATATTTGCAATTAAACCAAATCCTCCCCTTTTTGTTGCCATTGAACTTTAACCATTTACTAATGTCCTTTTGTAAGCATCCATTGCACCCATATGCAAAGAAGGCTTCTATTACAATTTCCTTTCTGCTATAGAAGAAAAACGGATCAAAGTTGTAGCGAGCAAAGACAAAAATGGTAAGTATTTACAAATACCATATCTACTTGACTTTTGTTCCTATATATACATATATATAGTTAGCATGTATCCTATTACTAATTGTGTTTTTATTGCCCATTGCCACTTGCAGGTTTGAAGAACAAAACAACACAACAAGAGAACAAGAAGAAAAAAATTGCAAAAAGAAGCAGAAAATAAATTCAACCTATGCATATTGTTTTTGTGCACGTGTCATATCTTCCATATACACATCACATTGTGTCACTATAATTGGCTCTAATTTGCATGATTTGTGCACAACGTGAATGCATTTCGAACCATGTTGATATCAATTGAAGAATTGAACATTTGCAAATCTCATAAATAATTTCATGGTAATGTCATGGTAGTCCACACCACATTTCTGGGCTAAGCAACAAAAAGTCATCAAATATTTTGTGTTGATTTCACTGATCAACAAGGATTGAAGACAGTGATGATGGTTGTTCCAAGTGACCTCATCGAAAAATACAAACAAAAGCTCATGCCAGGAAAAGGAATTGTAGTCATAAATTTCCAAATTTCACCAAAAAAAACTATGATCGTGGTGATTACAACCGCACTATGTTGTTAGACAACGTGAGCACTATAGAAAACATCAAGACGGTTCGTGTAGTATACAAATTTGTTCCCAATGCAACAATAAAAAAATTGGGTGAAAGCATAGAAACATTCCCAATTGCAATAGTTGCCACACTTGTAACAACAACTCAAAAAGTTGGAATGCAATATACACTACAAATTAAAGATGGAAGCTTTGAAGATGACAAAGCATCAGTAGCATGCTCAACCTTGCACCACTCATCCATTAGTCTTATGCATTTCATCTTATTGTCTACATGCAATTTGAACAATTACATTTTTTTAAGATATATATATATAAATAAATAATTAATTATATTTTTGTGGGTGCACTTTATACAACAGCTACAACTATTCAAAAACTTTGCATCTAATCACAATGAAATAGAATAATGCTTGCAAACTGGCGATATGCCAACCATGCTCTTCAAAAACATAACAAAAAAAACATTCCAAAGAAAAAATGTTTCGTACAACATAAGTCACTTTCATTACGCATTTGAATATTGAGATAGAACAATACCTCAAAAAAATAATTTACAAATGGATCCAGGTACATGCATACTCACTAACCAGGTTATGTTTCATACTATAGTTACTTGTTTTTTGCTACAAATATGTTGACTAGTTTTCTTTAGTAATAGGTGCAAGCAATACTTGTCATTGCAAATGCATACTTAACACCATTTGAACTTGTTTGTGTAGCATGAAGTTGGCAAATGTCTTTCTCTATAATGATATAATATCTGTCAATATTTTATGTTAAGTGTAAATACAAAACCCCTTTTATTTTTTAAAATTTTATCAATTGCACAATAAGAACTCCTAATAACAACATCTTGTGATGTTGTCTCAAATATAAGCTGGCTCTAAAGAAACCACTGCCTGAATTAGCCGTTATGTCTTTCCAAGCATATCTGCAGATAAAATAGCAATAATTTATATGCTGCGGAATTTACAAATACATGGTCTTTTCACTCTCAATGGCAACAATGAGATTCTGGATGTTGAGAGCAACAACAAACAAAACAGAACAACCCAAAGTTCCAACTAGCAACTTCCTCTTCTTTCCTCAGGTATCATCACCTTCCTCTCAAGTTTACTTTTTAGTCATATAAAAAAATGTTTCAATTTTCTATTTATTTAAACATCAATGAGAACTTTGTATTATTGTTTCCTCATGCAAGGATGATAAAAGTGAAAAAAATAATACAACAGGTTATTATAGATCTTAAATGTCAATGTCGAAGGAATAATGAACATTAGTTTGTTCAGGCACAAAAAAACTTAAATGTTTCGAAGTATTGTCCATCATTTTTTTTGTGTCTTGCTATACATGAGTTTCAATTCTTATCAACTAAATAGTTTTATAAACATCGAATTATGTTTAGTCAAAATATTTTGAGAAATGTCCAATGCAAACTTCTGCTATACTCTACTCTCTTTCCTTAAGCACTGAATTATGTTTTTTCAAAATGGTGTAATTTGTTATATTATTCTATCAATTTGGATTAATGTTCTCTTGTAATTTCAAGTCCAAAAATGGCAATCACTACAGAGACATATTAGCAAATAATTATCCTAGCCATCTACCAATTTCAAAAACAGGAATGGGAACAAAGACATAACAACAAATAGGTCTCCTAGTTCTGTCTTGGATATCATAGTATCAAAGCTTGGCCTTCTTACCATAATAAACCAACTACCCCGGCTACCATGAAAATTTCTTTCTAGTACCTGTAAGGAAATACATCCTTGAAACTCACTGTCAAAAGCGTGAAACCCCGCCCTATGCCATGGATAACATAGGAGACAATGCGCATGATTTATCCATTGTGCTCCCCGTAGTCGAGACTGTGAAAGCCGACAGGTCCTATCTGTGGTGATTTTGGGATTTGAACACTAACCCCATTTCTTTCCTCTCTGCTTTGATTTTCTCTTCAACCCTTCCTCTTCGGATATAGAAAAATCATGATGGAAGAATCTGCTTCATTCCAACGCTCTTCATGAAAAACATATTAAATTATTTCTCTGTTTTTTCGAGCACTAAACTATGATAGAAGAATATTCTTCAGTCCAGGTCTCTTCATGAGAAACATATTAAATTAATTTTTCTTTGCTCTATCGAGCCTCACAAGGCCAATGGACATACCATCCCTTTCCTTAACATGCTCAAAACTATCATGATTCCATGATGCCTAGCTTCTACAATCACAAAGTCCAATGTTTGCAACCACTTTCCATTGAATGAGGTGTTTGGTAATTTAAATGATGCTAAGTTACTTACATGAATTATAAACCAGGGCTAGTAAACTGATGAAGTGTGTGTGCACTATATGTGCTAAGAGTCTTTGTCACTCATTTAATTCCTGAGTTAATCGAAGTTATCGAAATGCACATGTTTTTCTATAAATATGTAATTTATACAAAATGAAATCAATTCTACTTTACTTGCTTGAATAATGATCACACTCACACTTGCTTTAAAATAAAATCATTCTTGAAACCACACTTCCTTAAATATGAAACATCACCCTTGAGAACCATAACTGCTTAAATGTAAATTACTCTCAAAACCAAACTTGCTTGAATGAAAATTAGAAAACCACGCTTGCTTAAATGTAAATCACCTTTGCACTCAAATCAAATCACTCTCTACAATAAAATCACACTTACAAATGAATCTGTTCTAACTTAAAGAAAGATTAGTTCTGTAATTGAAAAATCACTACAATGAAAAGCTTATACTTCTACTTCTATGTTAGATTATACTCTATTCATGTGCATCTGAAAGATTTCTTCACCTGAACAATAAAATTATTAGCAAAAACAATCTCAAACTTATATCTAAGAATCAAAAATCAATTACTCAAATGAATTGACAGAAATCTATAGGAAATATAAACTGAAATACTAATTGTCAATGAAAGAATACCTTACTATCTCAAGGGGGGCCTCCTACGAGAATTAGGTAACACTATCAAGCTTTGACAAGTTAATTATCCATGCATTGGGATCGCACAGTAGAATGAAATTGAAACAAAGTTTTAATATATAAAAAACAGAGTGCTTACAGTTAAAATTCAAATCTATTTTAGTCATTCTGAGAGGCATATTTATAAAACCCTTATGCAATAAATGTTTTTAGAGATTTATGCTTATGCTAATTGACATTGTCTATAATTAACTGAAGAGATAATATATCGTAATATTTCTCATGATTTGTTATCAACGCAACAAATGAGGAGACGAAAAATTTGCATCTTGCTCTCTTGATTCACCTTTCATGATAGTTGACTTATCCTTTGATTGCATTGATAGAGTACCTTCTTCATCGATCTAGCTTTTGCAAATAGAAACAAATCATTGTCGTAGTTATTTTTCAACTACCCATGTGCCCCATTTCTCAACTAAGGCTCCACAACATATCAAAACTTGGACTTAGTTGTAAAAACATTCATAAGCAGCATAAATGTTGTAACCTAATAGCTCAAGTAGATATTAAGTTAAATAATAAAGACAAATGAAATTTATGAAATATAAGATGATTATGTACCTGCTATGCTTTCAACCTTGTAAATTGATACCCAAATTGTGGTTATGAAAGTCAAAAAGGAAGGATTAGAGTGAAAAAGGACTGTGAAAAAGAAGCAATTATGGGGTTCAACATTTCCCCACGTGGAAGACATTGCATGTCCTCATGAAAAAATTCAAAATTTCTGAGTCCTTGTTACTGAACCTCCTCAAATACCTGAGCAAGGATATCCATGTTACTCCTCCTTGATTTATTTATAGTGACTGTCATCCTCAACTTTTTCATCAGAATTCTCGGTTGCACGCTCATAATATTCCTCTTAAGAAATTTTTTCTGAGCTGTCAATTTCTTATTTTTCTTATACCAGATACCAAGGTGTAGCAGGATGTTGTCATTCTGAGTTTTGTGGATTTCATTTTGTGCTTTTATTTCTTCATTCTGCTACTTTAAATGTCTATTCATTATTTATAATTCATAAATTTATTATTTGAGGGTTTCTTCAACTTGATGTCCTTTTGAGATATTAAAATGGATTGCTAGATTTTCTCCTTGGTTTGATGATGATGCAATGTTTTTACCTGTAGCTTTTCCTTCCAAACACACTATATAGTCATAAATTTCCTACTGCACAAGATCAATCTCCGAGGTTCTTCTAACCAGACTGGAAGTTGTGGGTGATGGCATCGATGATGATGAAACTATAGGTTCCATTTCCTCTTTCTCTAAATCAACAAATTCTAGGGACTGTCGAGGTTGTTCATGCAACTTCTTATTGAGCCTTGCACTTCTTCTTATGGAAGATTATGGTTTGGATGACAATTTAGTAATAAGGGGTTGCTTCTTAACCTTTCCTTGCTCTATTTTCTCTTTGGATGAAGTTACCTTTCTCTTAAGATTTGTCTTTTTAAGATTTACTAACATCTCTGCGAGAGGAGTCTCATCTTCTGAATGTTTCTCTTGTTCTGAAGGTGAATTATATTTTATGGACAACTTCCTTGTACTTCTCTTTATTTTACCACTGGGCTCTTCTATTTCTGCTTCCTTGAAATGATTTCTATTTAAGAAATCTCCACAATTGTCTCCAATGTTTATAAGATGTGCTTGAATTAAGATTTTTAGTAGATGATGATGATATAAAGCATTATCCATAGATTGACTTTTTCTTTGAATTATATTAGACATTTTTATTAAGTTTTGAAGTAGAAAATATGCTAGGTTAATTTCATTTCCATCTAGAAAAATCATCATTAATTTGCATGATAAAAGAACATACTACCAAATCTTCCTTCATAAGTTATAAACTTTTGCATGATTACCAGAAGGTTTCTCCATTTATTTTTCAAAACTGTGACTGGTATTCCCTTTTTAAACTTAGAAATATTCATACCTGGATTCTTGAGAAAAACCCCCCATTCTCTTTCTTCAATTCTTCTATTCTTAAACCAACCTCCAATTCTTGGCAATCTTGTCACTTCTGTTAGGAAGGATTATGTCAAGATCAACTTCATGTCCCCAATTTCTACTTTGATGTCATGATACACCCTAGCAAAAGATTTTGTTACCTCCTCATGGCCATTGAATTTCTCCACAAATTCAAGCCATCGAGCTTGCTGCAACATTTGTTTGACCTATGGATATCCCTCCAGAAACCTAATCCCATTAAGCTCTGACCTTACAATGACCCCCATGGTAGAGGAAGCCTAACCCACAATCGCTCTTTTGACACGTTTAAGGAATGGGAAGGAATTTTAGTGTGAAATGAGTTAGGAAAACATTATTTAGGTGAGAGTGGTCTCAATGCTAAAACAGGGTTGAGTGAAATGGAAGTGCTCGGCATGTAGAGGAATGACGAATGGAGAGGTGAGGGTGATTATATCACGGTTAAACCCCAAATTGGTTGACAATACATTGATATTTTCATTAAACCAAAGTCATGTGAAAATAATTAAGGGTAATCATTTTTCAATATGGTAGTAGCAATGGTTACTCATCTTTTTATTTCATAATTCAAATGTTACTCAATATTTACATACCTTTGCTCATTTATCTTACTAATTTTGATTTGTCTTTTGTAGGTTGCTCTGTTGCTTAAGCTGTGATTTTCATTAGATTTTGCTTCTTTTTTATCATCATTTCCATTTACTTTGGTCACAATTTGTCAATTCAGTTGCAGAATTCTGTCAGAGCTGCAAATTGTTGATAATTTTGTAGTTGCATTATTTCAAAGGAGAAAAAGAGGAATAAAAAGAAAATAGGACTAGAATAGGGAAAATAAAATTTCAACTACCAAGAACTCTTGGTTTTCAACTTGGATTTCTGTATAAGACATGCCAACAATGTTGGTTTTCATGTTTATACAATTTTATATATATTATTTTTATTATATATATATATATATATATATATATATATATATATATATATATAATTTTAGAAAATGAAATTAAAAACACTAAGTTGGAGGGGAAGAAGAGTCTTCCTTGACCAACTTCAAATCAAGATTATCTTGCAGATTTTTTATGAATTCCTCCCTTGTTAATGGTTTATTATATTTGTAATCTATGACCACTTACAAGGAAGGTCACCTTCTCTTCATCAATAGTTATGATTCTGACTGTTTCATTATCAATGAGTTTGAAATTTTCCTTGAAAATCTTTAAATTTTGAATCAAAAAGCAATGCCCAATCACTAGGGTGAAATTTTCTTTCTTTGACAAACTTATCATGCCACCTAGATCTTTGTTGTTGGACTATATTGGTTCTTTGAATAGCATCTTGTCGCATCTCATCAAATTCATTCAATTGCTCCATTCTTTGTCTTTGGGCTTTTGATAAATCAAGACCCAATTTGGATGTTGTTTTAAAAGTTTATCTGGAACTCAATAGGAAACAAGACTTGTTTTTCATAAACAAGTTCATAAGGAATGTGTCCAGTTGTATTTCTCCATGTGGTATGATATGCCCACAAAGCTTCTAGAAGCTTTTCTACCCAATCCTTTCTATGAAAATGCACAGTTTTGGTAAGAATTGTTTCAATTACTTGGTTGGTAGATTCAACTTATCTGTTGGCTTGTAGATGATATGGATTTGAACTTCTATGTTTGATTTTGTATTCATCCATTATCTTCTGTACCAGCTTGGATGTGAATTGAGTGCCTTGATTTGTCACAATTTCCCTTGGAACACCAAAATGAGTGAAAATAACCTCAAAATGAAATGAAACTACAACATTTTCAGTAGCAGAAGAAAGTGCTTTAGCTTCTACCCGTTTTCTGACATAATCTGTACAAACAAGAATATACATTTTTTGTCTTGATGGAAGATTGATTGGACCAACAAAATCTAGAGTCCATTTTTTAAAAGGTTCAATAAGTACCTGAGACTATAAAGACATTTCATCTAAAGGAACAATTTTTCCCATTCTATGACAATTGTTACATCTCTTAACATATTCCTTGGCATCCTTAAAAGGAGAAGCCCGGTGATATCATAAGAGAAGGATTTTAAAAACAATTCTTTTATTAGTCAAATTTCCTCCACATGGTTCATCATGACAAGCTTTCAATATTTATGGTACTTCATCTTTTCTAACACATCTTCGAATGATTAGGCCAAGTCATGTCTTGTACAATTCTTCATTTATCCAGGGATAGGTTAAGCTAGTTTGAATAACCATATTTTCCTCTCGAGGAGACAAATATGATAGTAAGTTCCCTCTAGCCAAATAATTAGCAATATTTGCAAAACAAGGGGATTTAATATATAATACAAAAAGATATTCATCAGGAAAATTATCCTCTATAGGAACATCATTATTATTATTTTGGATTCTAAATAGAAAGTCAACAACTGTGTTTTGTTTTCTAGGTCTATCCAAAATAGTAATATTGAATTCTTGTAATAACAATAGCCATCTTGTAATTCTGCCATTAATAATTGGTTTATTCATTAGATATCTAATTGTAGAATGATCTGTGTGTATAAAAGTTTAATAACCAATGATGTAATGTCTGAATTTATTTATGACATGTACAACAACTAAAAACTCTTTTTTGTTACAGTGTAATTTAACTTTGCCGGAGTCAAATTTTTACTAGTATAGTAACTGGCATAAGGAGTTAAATCCTTCTGTCTTAATACAATTCCTAAAGTTGTATCTGAGGCATCAATTGAAATTTGAAAAAGTAATTTCCAATTTGGCCCTCTTAAAATGGGTGCTTTAGAGATCTTTTCTTTCAATGTTTCAAAAGATTTTTGGGAGTCAGAGTTCCAAATGCATTCACAATATTTTGTGAGCAATTTGAAAAGTGGAGAGACTATTTTTGTAAAGTTTTCTATGAATCTTCTATAATAACCAATAAAACCAAGAAATCTTCTAACATCTCTTTGATAGATTGGAACTGATAATTTAGAAATAAATTCCACTTTACATATATCCACTTTAATTCTATTTCCTTAAATATGGTGTCCTAAAATAATTCCCTTAGTAAAAATCATAAAACATTCTTCATGAATTAATGAGATATTTGCTTCTTTACATTTAATTAAAACTTTTTCCAAATTTTTAAGAGTTTCTTCAAAATAATTTCCATAGACAATGAAATCAACCATGTAAACTTCTACACAATCATGAATTAGATCAGACAAAAAGACTAAAACTGCCTTTTGGAATGTTGCAGGTGCATTACATAACCCAAAAGGGAAGTATCCAGTAAGCATAGGTTCCCCATGTATAGGTAAAATTAGTTTTATCTTGATCTTCTGAAGTTACATAAATCTGGTTATATCCACTAAAAACATCCAAGAATGGAAACCATTTATTTCCTACCAATGTATCTAAACCTTGATCTATAAAAGAAAGTGGAAAATGATCTTTTAAAGTAGCTTTATGCAATTCCCTATAATCAAGGCATATTCTCCATTTTCCATTTTTTTTTGGAACAATTACCAATGGTGAGACCCATTGGCTATCTGATATTGGATAAATGAAATTCACATTTAACATTTTTTGTAATTCCTCTTTAACAATTTCCCTTAAATTTGGATTCATTCTCAATGCTTCTCTGATATTGTCGGATTGGTTTGGCATTTTCTTCAATATAGATATGATGTATACAAGTGTTAGGATCAATTCCTTTCATATCAGTTTATTCCCATGCATAAGCATAGGAATGTTCTTGTAACATTTTTATCAATTCTTCCTATTGAGATTCTTCTAGATTATCATTAGTATTCCCTAGAAAAATTTCTATTAAATAATTGCCAAATTTCTCCATAAAATGTAAAGAAATTTGAGAAGATGATAGATATTCAATATTACATTGTTCTTGAAAACTTTGACTATATTCACGTTATGAAGAAGATTCGCTAATTTCCATTAGATTTAAAATCTGATTTTCTTGATCTATTTATAAATTACCAAATATTTTTGATATATCAATATGATCATCTATTCATTCTTCACTTTCTACTTCTATTGTTGTTTTTGCAGGAGGATATAATGTGGATTTCTTTGTTGAACTTCCATAAGAGATAAACATATCACTGGATCTACAACTTATAAAAGCATCAACTGTAGCTAACCATGGTCTTCTTAGAATCAATGGGTGTCCTCCTAAATTATTGTTGGGTGTCAAGATCATAAAGTCAACAGGATATTCCCAAGAATCTAAGGATATAAATATATCTTCTAACACACCATTAGGTTTGATAACAGATCTATTTGTTAATTGCAATAATGTAGGTGTATATTGAAGATTAGGGAGTTTCAATTGATTCATATTTTGTTTGCTCATGATGTTTATGGTTGCTCCTAAATCAATCAATGTTTTTGGAATTTTAATACCATTGATGTGTTTTTTCACAATTGAACTTCCTGGATCAAGATATTTTTCAATTGTTGTTTTTCTCATCATTATATTTGCAATTTTTCCAACTAGCTGAATTTATTTATTTATTTATTGTTTGGTCCAGGTTTTTTAATACTTAACTCCCTAATTGTATTTGCAAATATTGATATTTATTTAGTAGCTTGTAACAAAGGAATTTTTATGTATTTGCAAATATTGATATTTATTTGGTAGCTTGTAACAAAGGAATTTGTATGCAAACGTTCTTCAATTCATCTATCATATCATAATCAGGCAACACAATATGTTTTTCTATACCTTTATCAATTTCAATCTTTCAGGAAAAGGTGGTGTTTGAACAAAAAGTGAAGGTTGTTCTATGATGGGAGTTGAGTTTATTGAAACATTATCAAGATGTGCAAGGTGAATTATTTTTTAGAATTTTCCTCTTGATGAGATGTCTCTTCCTCAGAGAGGTTTTATTTTCCATATTCTTGAATAACAATAGATGGTGACTTTTTTTCCAATACTCTACTGGATCTAGGTTGAACATTGTTTAGATCTAATGGAGTTATCAGTAAGTTTGGAAATTATGTCCTTCCATATTGTAAACAAGTTGTGAAATTTTATTATTAGTTGGATTTGAAAGTGGTTGGGCAGGCAGTGAATTTGGTTTTTGTAGAAATGGTAATGAAATTTTTGGATTGAATTTTGAGGTTGAGATGGTTGAACATGTTGAGGAAAATATTGTGGTGGAAAATCAAGATAAGGTTGTTGAAATTGAGGATATTCAGAATACTTTCCATAATGATTTTTCCATATTTGTGCCCAACTTTGAGGCCAAGATTACCAAGGAATGGGTGCATTCCAATTACTTTGTGATGATTGTGCATATGCTTAAGTGTTGAAACCCTGAGTCATATTTGGTTGTGGATTTTTCCATGGTCTCTTAGCAATAAAACATAGGGGTTCTACTTTATTTGGTATTACTTCCTCTTGATAGACATCTTTAAGACCTGGTATTGAAGGACATTTCTTTGTATCATGATTTTTGGCACATTTAACATGAGTTTCCACACTTTTTAGGTCAAGAGGGCATTCTCTTAAGACATGCTTCTTTCTACATTTTGGACAAAAGATAGGCAATGCAACATTTTAAGCCATTTTCTTTTTTTTTTTACTTTAAGGGCATCTATTTGCTCACTAAGACTCCCAAAATATCTATTTTAAAATTGTCAAGCAAATTGTCTATTTCATCCCTACTTGTTCCAACTGCAGATTTATTAATCTTAGACATAACATGATCTCTTTAATTTTTCCCAGTTCTTTCTTTACCTCTTGAAATGTGTATGCATAATTCATACATAACTCCAAATATTAACTAAGAAATATCTCTTTTACCCATCAAATTGAGAAGATCAATCCACTCATCTCTAATAGATTTTAGTAAGAGAGCTTTCAAATTTTCTTCATCTAGATTATGCATTTTAGCCCTCTTAACATTATAAGAAAATATTTCAATGAAGTCTTCAATATTTTCATCTTTTTTTTGCATAATTTTAAAGACTTCATCTTTAAGATTATGAGGCATACAATAATCCTTGTATTTATCTAAGAATCTAGTTTTCATTTGTTCCCATATTCTTACGGAATGTACTCCTAAGCCCATAAACCATTTTAATTTTGCATCTTTAAGAGTGAATGTGATCCAGGTGGATATTGGTGGCCACCTGCCAAGTCCATCTGGACCCCCATCATTGTCTCTTTCAGCATTTTCGGTTTCCTTAATTATAGCACAACTTACTATTTTTAGCAGTTTTTCGGGTCCTGAACTTCAGACCCGTTTTGAGGCCCTAAATGACGTTTTTTGGGGAATCCAGGGGCAACAATGTTGCCTGTTCCAACAATGGTAGTTCTCGGATAGATCTTTCTAACGAGCTATCATACGCGTCAAACGGAGATCGTATGC
>APFE030646013.1:0-17564 GCA_000404065.3 Pinus taeda
AAAATTTTTTTTTTTTTTTTTAATTCTCATCATATTGAGAGCCATGCCATGGGTGTTGCCATCAAGTACAATATCTGTAACATATAAACATACCAGAAACATAATGCCAACACACTATACTATTCTTCATCCTGTGGCATCCCATATACCTGGTGATTGGTGTTACGTTGGAGAATTATAACACCTCCCCACAGTAATACCTCCCCACGTACCACCTACCCCATGTACACCCTCCCTATATACACCCTCCATACATACACCTTCCCCCAAATAACACCCCCCTCAAATATACATCTACTATATGTATATCAGAATTATATTTTTTACCATTAGGAGTAAAATTTTGCAGCATAACTATATTTTTCTACAGTACATAGATTTTACAATGCATTCATTGATATATATTATGGGATTGGTTCTCACCAGGAAGGAGAACTATCCAAAATGGTCATAGAAGATCAAACACAGTCTCATTTTTAATGAGATGTGGAAAGGAGCCTGTCTTGGAGAAGGAGACAGAGAACCAGAAAATCCTACCTCAAACAAGGAATTCACCATTTGGGAAAACAAGAACAGCAATGCCTATGCCTTGATTGTAGCATCTGTAAATGAATACGTGAGTCACCATACCTCACCATTTTCAAATTATTTCGAAGCCTTACAAAAATTGAAGGAACTCTATGACTCACACTCTATGCTTGAAGTTGTTCAACTCATGATTGAATTGTTCAGCCTTGAATTACAAAATGATGATCCTCTTGCTCTTGCATCAAATGTAAAACCTATTATGCATGATATCAAAGTCACTAATGTTGAACTAGACATTCCTCTAATATATTTTTTCAAGGCACTTTATCCCACTTATTCAAATTATCTTGAGTCATTGCAAGTAAATGGAAACCTCAAAGAAATTACCTTTGACTCCCATGTGAATAAATTTGTTGAGATAGAGAAAGATTTTGGGAAGAAGACAACTCCTCAGTCTTATGAAGAGGCTGTGTGTCTTGGGCATAGAGAGAAGAATCTTGCTGAAGATTCTTCCAGAGGAAGAGGTGGTCGAAGAGGAAGAGGAAGAAGAAATTTCAGAGGTAGGGGGGGTAGACACTCCCAAAGAGAAAAGTCTTATTTGCATTGCATACATTGCAATAGAGATGGATCACATGATGCATCCACATGCAAGTTTCCTTGGGATAGAATTACGCAGGAAAGAAATCAACCCAAAGGTAAAACTAATGACAAAGAGAAAGGTAAACCACCTAAATCTTCTCACTATATTGTGGCACATTGTAATATTGGAGTAAATGAAGACTTGTTTAATGCTTCACTTTCTTCTTGGAAAGATGATCGGTTGCTTGATTCAGGAGCAACTTGCCACATGAATTTTAGAAGATATTTTTTGAATAATTTACTGACAATGATGATGAAGCAGTATACTTTTCATACAAATCAAAACTCAAGCCATCAGGGGTTGGCACAATCAGGCTCAAATTTCTTGGTCTTCTAGACTTTTTTCTGCATGATGTTTTATATCTCCCACAACTAAGGATAAACTTTTTGTCCTTGGTCCATTGTGCCTTATAATCCCGAAAAGAACGAAGTAGCTAAAATAATGAATTGGAAAATCTTAAATATGATACATTCCAAGATGTTTTTCAAGAATGTAAAATTGATGTTTTGGGCTGATATAGTTCTATGTGTTGTATATGTAAAGAATAGATGTCCATCTAATGCTATTAGAAACAAGACTCCTTATGAAATGTGGTACGGCCACATTCCTTCGGTAAAGCATCTCAGGGTCTTTGGTTCCACATGCTATGCCTTTATACCAAAATTACATAGAAATAAACTTGGTGCAAGAAGTCGTAAGTGCATCTTCTTGGGGTGTTCAAATACCTCCAAAACATACCTTCTCTATGATGAAGTTAATAAAAAGTTTGTTGTAACTAGAGATGTAATATTTCTTGAATCTTCCAAAGCTGACAATGTTGTTGAGTGGCAATGTCATCGCTTGGATAGATTCATAAATGAAAAATCATTTCACGAATTTGATAATTAGATTCCACATCTTGAAGGGGGGAGTCCTATACTAGATCAATTTTTGGAATCTTCTTCTGAAGCACTCTCTGCCCCACATGAATTCCAACCACTGATGATACTTTGAGTGATGTGATTAATAGAATTGCGAAACTAAATCTTGATTCAGTCCAAAATCAATCAACCGAGCAACCTGGACCATCTCAGTAAGGTCCCCATAAGTGGTTGACAAAGACACTTGAAAGTGTTCATCCTGATGAGGTTGGAAAGACAAGAACAAGAAATTCAACTAGGAAAAATGAAGGCGATGTAGATAATTCTAATTCACTTGTTGATATGGATGTTTCTTATGATTGTGAACTGAATTTGTCTACAGATTTTGAACCAACTTCCTTCAAATAAGCCTCTTCTCATTATGAATGGAAAGAAGTGATGCAAAAGGAGTATGATGCTTTGCTAAAGAATGGCACCTAGAAGTTGGTTGATCCTCCATTGGGAAGCAAATGAATTTGCCACAAGTGGGTTTACAAGAACAAGTATAAAGTTGATGGCTCACTTGACAAGCACAAAGCCAGGCTTGTGGAAAAATGTTATGCAGAGAAGGAAGGGGTCGATTATTAGGAGACTTTTTCACCCGCAAAAAAATGGGCTACCATCTAGACACTCTTTTCCCTAGTAGCTTAGAATGGTTGGAAAGTCCATCAAATGGATGTAAAAACTACTTTCTTGAATGGAGATCTAAAAGAGAATGCTTTTATGTCCTAGCCTGAAGGATTTTCTTTGAAAGGACATAAACATAAAGTATGAAAACTCATGAAATCCTTGTATGGCCTCAAGCAAGCACCTCAAGCCTGGTATGAAACATTAATTGAGCATCTTCTGAAACTCAACTTCAAACATTATGATCTTGATGATGCAACTTTGTTTGTCAAGAAATTTGGAAAAATAGTTGTATATCTTGTGGTATATGTAGATGATCTTTTGATGATAGGGAGCAATGAAATCTACATTGAATCCATAAAGAAGGAGTTGAGGAAAGGTTTTGAAATGATTGATTTGGGCTATGTTCATTACTATCTTGGTATTGAAGTAACTCAACATCCAAAGTCTATATTCCTTTCTCAAAAAAAGTACATTGGAGATCTGGTGAATAGGTTTGGTATGGTTGAGTGCAATCCTCTAACTACTTCAATGGAACAAAACCTAAAGCTCACATCCATTGAAGGAAAAGAATTTGAGGATGCAACAAAGTATAGATATCTCGTAGGAAGTCTCAACTACCTAGCTGCTACCAGGCCAGACATTCTATTTGTCATTGGAATCCTCTCCAAGCTTATGCAAAAGCCTTGTGAGGGACATTGGTTTGCTGCAAAAAGAGCTCTAAAGTATTTGAAGGGAACTCAAGACTTTGGACTCAAGTATACACAGCTGAGCGACTTCAGCTTGATTGGATACTCTAATTTAGACTTCGTTGGAGAAAAATAAAATGGGGTATCTACCTTTGGTTATGCTATGAGTCTTAGATCAAGATCTGTCTCCTGGAAATCACGCAAACAATCAGTTCTAGCAGATTCCATAACAGAGGTAGAATATGTGGTAGTAACTGGGGCAACAAAAGAAATAGTGTGGCTCGGGAAAATTCTGGAATATTTGCAGGTAAAAAAACTACATTCAACTCCACTCATGATTGACAACACCTATGCAACAAAGTTTTCCAAGAACCCAAAGTTCCATCATTGAACAAAGTACATCAATACAAAATACCGTCTGATTTGACATCATGTTGAGGCCAAGACAATCCATCTATGCCATTTTTCCACTAATGATAAAATTGCAGACATCTTCACCAAAGCACTTGGAAGAGAAAAGCTTGAAAGATTCAGAATGATGCTTGGACTCACCAACATCCATTCAGATTAAGGGGGGGAATGTTGACTCTTAATCATGGGGATTGGGTGAACACTTGTAAATAATGTAAATAATAAATAATGGAAAAGGAAGAGTCATCGGGAGGTGAAACCCAATAGTCACTCCCTCATGTATATAACCATGAAAAATATTAATGAATAGACACAATTGATTTGAGGAGTTACCTCTTGGCCTAAAATTTTACACTTATATCCTTATATGATCTAACACTTATATCATGAACATGTTTTCAATTACTATTGTTGTATACACTTTTCTTGAATGAGTTGCAGGTTTTAAGGAATTATAGGAAGCAGAGGTATTGGACCCTACGGGAATGACCTCAAACGTAAGACCTTTAGGCAATAATTCTTCTTCCTACTTCAGCAGTTTAAGTATTAAGGTTTCTTTTTTGTCTACTTCTTGTAGGTGTATGGCCTTTGCTCTGTTGGGGTGCTCAACCCATGCCCTAGGGTGTATTATTCACATAATAATCATAGATCTTTGGCTTATGTTGATTATATGTGCAGGTTCTAATTATATAAATGAAGCTACAATTGGAGCTTACAAGTTGAGAGGAGATAATATCTTATGACAGATTCCAAGTAAGGTTGTTTCCATTCTTCAATTTCTCTAAGAGTAACTTTATATTCTTTGCTTCTTGTTGTTCTAGACTAGTCCAATAGGTCTAGGGAAGAGACCTCTATCCGCAATTGCAAATTCCACATAACAAAAACAAAAAGAAACAAGAAAGAAATTCTACCATCAAATAATACAATTCGTCTTTCTAACATAGAATTCATCAATCAACAATCAAACAAATTATATTATAATTCTAGAAATTTACTTGAATAATAAGAAGATTAAAAGATTGTTTGTGTTATCATACTCATTAAACAAATTACACTCTAATTATATGTTCTTCGATTTTGATGCTTATCTGTTGGGTTGCAAAAGAAAAAGGAAAGTAATGCACCTCTGGACCTATGAGACCAGTCCTAAGTATGCCTCCCCCCGATCCAGCTTCACACCCAGTAGTTTGGAACAAAAATTTTGCATGGTTTTTAAGACTATTTGGTCCCAACCAAACATAGTCTAGAATTCTTGTTTTTTAGCACTAGGATGCATTTTGGAATTTCATTGACTATACTAGCTCAAAAAATTCTTCACAATTCTGTGTTTTCCATAATGGATTAGAAGTCTTTTCCTCTCTGTAACCTCAAGTTCATTGTATCCTCTTGGCATCTTTTTGCAAGTTTTTATTTCACAAAGAGGAACTTGAGCAGGTAACCACCTAGCCCATAATTGTCCAACTACCTGGGATGTGAGCTTCTCTACCATTGCTTCCTAATGTGATTTTATGGATAACTACATAAAGAATCTATGTATTTAATATATTGAACAAAATATTTCCTTCTAATAATTATTCGGTCTTCACCGGACCCAAAAAAAAAAAAAAAAAAAAAAAAAAAAAAAAAAAAAAAAAAAAAAAAAATCTTTCTTACCTATAGTAAATAAATATTTACCACTTTTACAATGGGATATTACATAAAAAAATTGATGAGTTATGTTTTGATTTTTTTTAAACTCATAGTATAATGTATTTTAAAATTAATTAAAATTTTAAAAATGATTTTGTTTATTTTGTAGAAATAGAAGAATGTTAATAATTAGCTTACATTTAGGAACAATTCTACAACAAATCAAATCGTGTGCCTCTAGCCATTCCAATTACTATTGATATTTCCATATATTCTTGATGGTTTTAATTGATTTATGTCTTTTTAATTTACTTAGAATTTATCAATAATGTGGTATAATGTATCACATAATGAAATGTAGTTTAGTAATCTATTTTGTATGTATCTGGTTAATATATGAATATTTGGAATAGAAGACATTAACTTTTGTAGTTCCTCTTGTTTTCAGTATGGAAAACCACAATTTAATGTTAGTCCAATTTATTGGTATAAACTAGAACATTCATTTTAATATCAATCTGGGTTGGTAAACTTAGAAACACACCAAAGTATATGGTTCTTATATCTAGTTAGTTTATAAAGTGATTACATAGATGCTAAAAAATGAATACATGCGACAGTCTAAAAAATAACAAGATTCTATATACTAAATAAATAAAGCTATTCTAAAAGAACATATAAGGAAAATATTCAAATCTAACCTATGAAAGCATATGGAAGAGTGAACAATGATATTATTCTGATTTAGAAGACAAGGAAGAGGCTCTAACTTAGAGACCTGGGTTGTCCTTCCTTATTCAAACTAATCACTAAAAAGAAATCAATTCTAATATCTGAAAGGCCATGACATACTAATGAGTTTATACATCAAATATTCACAATAGATTACAATAGGAATATACAAAAAATTAAGATACTAACATATTCACAATTATGCACATCAAACAACAATATAGTGTACTTAGCTCGGTATGGGGTCCCTCCACCTTTTCCTAGTACACTTTAAAAAAATAAACGACAACAATTCACCATTCGCATCACACAACAATGATCCACAATAAATATAAAGCAAGTCTTCAATTATATTCAGGAAAATAACAATCACAATGATAATAATATCCATAGTTGAAAAAATGGAACTTTATGGTGCTAGGGTTTCTAGGTCGGTGATTGATGGGCTGGAGGTAGCCACCCTGGCCTGTATGCAGAGCATCAAGGATGTTGATGCACTGGGTAGAAGGATGGTTCTGCTTGACTGTATTAGACTTTTTGAGGAACCTCATTGGTGGGAACAAGCGTTTTGCTGGTTTGCAAGCTCCTGAGGTTTGGCTAGCATAAGGCTCTATGTCGTAGGCTCATCCTGGACTGAATGACGAATATGGGGCATGAGGAAGGATTTTCAAGGGACGCAGACAAAAATTTTCACTATGGTTTATGCCTTTGACCTCTCATGGCTTCGGGACTATTCTCTAGCTTATGCCTATATCCCGCAGCTTGCTACTCGAAGCCACAAGTCATTATGTCGTTTACCTCTTGGCGGTCGAATCATTGTTTTCTCATTGCGATGGTGGTGGCATTTCCGTGGGATTGCCCCCCCCCCCACCCCCCAAGCCATGGTGTGGCAGGGGGTGGGGTACACCATATGCTTGGGTGAGGCTCTCGTATGC
Source organism: Pinus taeda (assembly GCA_000404065.3). NCBI lineage: Eukaryota > Viridiplantae > Streptophyta > Pinopsida > Pinales > Pinaceae > Pinus > Pinus taeda. The sequence continues at coordinate 7,091 of APFE030646013.1, forward strand.
AAAGGTAATAACCCTATCGTCTTCACCCTCTCAGAAGTGTCGGTTGTCGCTCTTTCTCCAGATGACCATCTCTGACCCCTGTCGTGGCCTACATCAGGTAGAGGGATACGAATTGAGGAAAGGATCTGTTGGGGGTGGGAAACCACGGTTGGGACACAGGATTATCGGTGCTGCAATGGAGGATGGATAACACACCAACTCCTGTGCATTGTCTCCAAGAGGGGCGGAGGGAATTTTACATCTGACTAACTATCTCCAGTATTTATTGCAACTGTTCGGATCGAGGAATGCCTACCATTTCTAGGGCAATGCATGACCAACAGTCCCCTCGTGTATCAGCTAGAGCTGGGACTGGTTCATGGATTGTTAGAAGGGGTTCGACACCGAATCTCTTCCAACATGCGCATTCCTCTCTCCATAATACCTATCAGTCTTCCTGCCCACAAGAGGGATGTCAAACACATAAGGGACACTTGCTCTAGGATCTAGGCCTTCAAAACCTTGGAGGAGTACCCACAGACTCCAATGTATTACGGAGACACTGAAGTTTCTTGGTCCTGCATGCTCTAGACGACCACAAAACCCCCATCTTTGGTAACTTCTAACCGCTTTCAATTTTTTATTAAAACCCCTTCGGGGATGTATTCCTTGGTTTGGATTCTTGAGACAGACTGTGTGTTGCAACTAAAGAATAACATCTCCCAACAAATTGACTATCCGGTTGGACTACAACATATATTATATGGGGGCAGAACACTATAGGATCCCAGATCCATGCTCGACTACAACATTATATCAGAGTCTACCATAATACTCAACTTGAAGTTGTGAGGTGGTGTTGTGGCCTCCAATTCAACAAAACAAATAGGAGAAGGCATTGGGACTAGTTCAACAAAAAAGAACACAGCCTCACAACAGAAGCACAAAAATGGAGTACTTTCTTTCAAGAATATCCTACAAGGGGGAAAGGCTCCTTTAGTGACCCCAAAGCAAGCTGGAACTGAACCCAGTCCATACATTGTGGAGTAGATGAATTATATCCCATAACTAAATATAGATATACCAAAAACCAATGAGAAATGTAATACTTTTGAATCATGAGCCATCATCTGTCAATTCAACTGTTTCTAGCCAAAACCTATTGAACTCTTCCATTGCATATTCATAAACTGGACTCTTCACTGTGAAATTCACCTCTGTTCCAAGGGGTTTTTCATTGTCAAATTCCCTTCATCAGAGGCAAGAGACATCATACTATAGGAGGGACCATGGTTCCGGGGATCTATGAGCCTCTTCATCACACCATGGTTTCCAAAATTCGATGCCAACACTATGGTCATCTCCATGATGCTAGTTTGGGTCAATTTGCACAATCTACCATTGCACTTTTGGGATCATCAGGTACTTTCTGGTATAGGCAACATCATTGGGAGATATATCAACATGGACACACAAATACTGGAGGAAAGAATTTATACATTTGCACGCTCTTGTGTGGAAGTAGATCTCAACAAAGGCTTACCGGGTTGCATACAACTAAAACATAAAACATAGGAGCTAGACAGAGACACTAGATTATGAAAATACAACATTTAGATGTATAATATGCCAACAAATAGGACATCTACAAAATACATGTCCCGAAAAAAAAAAATACATCTAAAGAAAGAAGAAAACAGGGAAACAACCTAAGGGTTGGCAATTTCCCCCACCAGACCCTGAAGAGGAGGAGGAAGTTGATGTGGAAGAACCCATACTCAATGAGAACAATCAGACAGACAAAGAATCAGAAGTACACAAGATAACTCCACAAGGTCCTATGCAACCACATCTGGCAAAGATGTCAAATAAAATGGAAACCATTAGAACCAAATGACTACATATGTCAAACACCTCTGATTCTGATAAGGAAAATCCTCAACCCAGTACTAAAAAATTGCTTGCACTTGTATCCACGATGCCATCTCAAGGGGAGTGGCGCAAATTTCAGAAGAAGAAGGGGAGAAAAACATGATTTTTCCCCATTTTTACATTAGTTTAATTTTATTGAACTCCTGAACTACAGTCATTGACTTGCATAAGTAATGTGGCTCTGCATATACTACATGTAATTCTGTTTTCATAAAAAAATTACGATTTTTCTGATGGGAAAAAAATATCCATAATTTCTTAGTAGTTGTGCTTAAATAGGCTAAGAATGTAAAAAATTTAGCTATAATGGTTGTAACAACTAACAAGATTCCTATTCCACCACATAGGGTCAAACTCATCCCTTTGTTACACAAAATATGGAAAAATCACAAAAAATCCCAAAACTGCCCCTAAATCAAGGGATTTCCTGAGTCATTGTTCAAGTTTGACCAGCTCTGACTGGGTCTGTTCTGACAGATCTGGAGCGAGCCAATAGAATTCTCTCCATCCTTGGTTCCTATAGTTTTTTAATATACCTTCAGTTCGTGCCTAGTTTTCCTACACATACGACTTCAATGGAGCGATTACGGGAAATTCTGTTTCTGCCAAAGATAAATTTTAATGCTCAACTTTTACTAAAAATTCTAAAAATTAAAAGTCATAATTAATTTACCTTGGTGTGAAAAAAGAGGAAAAAATATAACAAATATGATCATAATACAATGGTAATGGATAGTAAAATGGTTGAATATGTATGGTAAAAAAGGGTCAAAATTGAGGGTTGACATATAATTTCTACTAAATTTAAACCAAAAATTAAATGAAAGGTAATATAATGAGATTGTTAATGATTTGTGAACAAAAAGTGGAAATATGGATATGTCATTTTCGATTAATAAATATCAAAAACATTCTAATTAAGTCATGTGAGAGGCCTTGAATCATCTTCCTCCCTTTAATCCTCACTGTTCAATACTAATTTCACTCAATAATTCTATAACCATGATTTCCCGTACATCTTCTGCAAAGGAGATTGTTTTTTTCTTGGTATGTTCTTGTCCTTATTGACAGGAAGTATGCTCTATAAAGACCATGAATTGATTGAGAAGGGATTTTTAGAACATGTAATTCCCACTTGTCTCAATGTGAGTTTTTTCTATTAGCCCGAAGGTTGTTTAGGCCTAGTTGGTTGGTTGAGAGATTCTCTCCAATTAGCAGACCTATATTGGTGTGTAATTGAGATATTCTTTCAACCAAGTGATTATGTGTCTAAGTTAGGCTGTCTATCTTTATAAAATGCTTCATTTATTTACATGTAACATCATTCGATCAATGTGAAGTGTGTAGTGTTTGTTTTGTACTTTTTTGTTGGTATCATAGCCTAACTTGGCCTAACTCCCTCATGTGAGGGACCAAAGACATAGGAGAATAATGAAGTGTGTTTTCAAATTTTAAAGTTTCGTGAGTGTTTGTTTGTACATTATTTGTTGTAATATGCAGTGTAGCTACTAAGTGGAAGAAGAGATGCGACCATTTGGAAAAGACTCACCCCTTGAATGGTTGTGGAAGGAGCTTTGAGGCATCGAGCTTGTGGCCACTTGGAAGTTTGATAACCTGTTATGTTTTGAGTGTTGAAGTAGCATAAGTAAGTCAGATTATCTACATTGCAAGAGAGTTATGCTTTGAGCAACAATTGATCAATGCAACTTGATGACAATGTTGATGTGCTCTGGGGAAATAGATTTATGTAAAGGACATCTACAAGCAATGGAGCACGTGCAAGAATCGAGTGCATTTTACCTTCAATTCTATTTTAGTTTCTTCAAGATCTAGATCTTCAAAAGAAGAACAACAACAAATAGTAGTTAATGCCATACATTAAATGCTAAAGTTAAAGGTGGTTTGTTCCTTTATTTATTCAGTGGGCGTTGCCTCTGAAGCTTTCTGCTAGCCTCATTTAACTGGGTATTTTATTATGGATTACTTGGAGACAGATAATTTATGAGGTACATTATTGTTTCAAAATGTTACTTTATTCAATAGAAATAGAATGGTAGACCACACTGAAGAAGAAATATCTATAATGAAGATTGTGAGGCACACTAATATTGTTTTTGTGTGAGTTTTTAACAAGTTGGATAAAGATATATATTATTTTGAAGTTCGTGACAAGAGCTCAACTATTTGATAAAATATATCATCAAGGAAGGCTCAACAAGAATGATTCACAGAGATATTTTCAACAACTTATAGATGTTGTTGATGATTGTCACAACAAGGGTGCTTATCATAGGATTTGAACACTGAAAATATTCTCCTAGACTCTCAAAGAAACCTGAAAATTTCATATTTTCGATTGGGTGTGGTGTCTTAGCAAAGAGATGGATTGTTTCACACAACCTTTGGAACAACAAATTATGTAGAAACTTAGGTTTTTAGGCGCAATGGCTATGATGGTGCAACAACAAATATATGGAGTAATACTTTATGTATTAGTGGCATGATGTTTTCCATTTGATGAGGCTAATATTATGAGCCTATATAGAAACATCAACATAACAAATTTCTTTTATTCTTCTTGATTCATATCCCCAAAAATGCATAAAGATTACAGAAATCTAGGAAAATGAGAGTTTTAAGAAGAATTATATGTGTATGATATACTTTATGAAGATGAAGAAGCCTAAGAGAAGGAGGTAGAGTAGCAAAAAGTGAAGCATTGTGATGAAGTGTAAATGAAATTCTATGTTTGGGGAGATGATTGTCATAAAAGAATGTTGTTAATCCTTATGTTTTTTATATTCTTGGTGTACCTAAACTGAGATTGTTGTAACGATGCATATGTGTTGTAAGGGGTGCATGATTGGTTGTACCTGACACCACTAAGTATTAGTCCAAGTTGATTTTGTAGGTGTTTTGTGAGCCATGTCGAGTCATCTATGTAGTGTTTGTCCCTATTATGTAGAGAGGAGATGTGAGATCAAGTTGTAGGATTAACTACTAAGTAGGTGTGAGTGTGGAAGGTGTACTCGTAGCTAAGCTTGATGTGTAATCGAAGAAGTTATCCTTCGATTAACGGGGGAAACGTGAGATGGAGTCAAAATCTAAGGGAATAATCTAAATGGAAAGTGGAATCAAAACACGGTATCTACCCATACTATTGTGACTCAAGAAGGCCTAAATAATAGACCTCACTTTGTAAAAGCATATATTGGTTAGCCACAATGTAGTAGTCAAAATATTCTTTCATTTAATAAATGATTTTCTCAAATGGTTATATTCTCTCTGTATTCAACATGTATTTTGAATATTGTGTGGTTTATTTTCTCTCTCATTGTTCAAGTCTCCTAGTTATTGCCTCCCCACCCCCAAGATCCAAAAAAATGGTATCAAAACCAAGTTACGAATTGATGGAAACTAGGATTCACATAGAAAATGTATAAGGTTTTTCGAAGGTTGTCTATATGGATTTTCATGGTTGATCAAGATGGTTCCACTGATCTAAGAGCTTGAATACAAAATGGGGAAATCAAGAGGCGGTAAGCAAGTTGTATGATTGTGGAGTCCATGTTAAGCTATTAATTTTCTTCCTGCATTTACCATGTGATGATGGAAGAAGTGGTTGAAGAGAAGGTTAAATTCAAATTTGGGTTAATAAAGAACTTAGCCTCCTACAACAAGAAGACTCAAAGCATAGTAGTCAAGCTTCTAAGGAGATGGCTCAAAGCCTAGACCCACATATCTGATCTCGACTTCAAGAAGATCTGGAAGCGTCTCTTACACTATGTCTAGCACGTTGACAAGAATGAATTCCATGCTCATGTCATTGAATAACTTGCTTTCTTTATTTGAACCCTCAACCTCGCCCTCACTTGACACTTCTTTCAGATGACCATGGGTGGGACTGTGAGTTAACAGAAGGGTTCATTGCAAATTTGAGGGACAACACCCTTTTGGTCAAAGGCAAGTACCCTCGAAAGGGTGTTAATATTGACTTTGTGGATCTTTATCTCATTGATCTCACTGATTTTCTACCTCTTGGGATAGAAACTTTTGGTCTAATATTTGAGCCCCTTTATTATGTTCTCGAAAAGTCTCTTGATAATATTTTGGTTAGTAGAGTAAGGGATAATATGTTTGAATTCCTTCTGGAAAATGGTAAGAAACATATTAACTACAAACAAGAGAAACAACAAGGTCATGATGTTATTGTTGATGATAATGATAAAGTGGAGAAGTTTGGGTCCATTACAGTTATAATGGTTGCAAATAGGATATTTTAGTTTGCTACATTAGATTAAACTTTATAGGCCAACATCAAAGTTATCTATGCTTTGTATGAGGATTTTAGCAAGTCGGAGAAGTATTTCTCAACTTTTGGCATATCAATTTTCCCAAATTGGGTGAATAAGAAGCTTTCTGTAGAGGAGGAGTCTTCATTGAAATGGATGATGCAAATCAATAGGTAGATGATAAAATGGAGATTGTTGAAGAAGGAAGTCAGGACAAGCCCTACATCACCTACATTGTCAAGGGCAGTGACATTCAATTCTTCACAATACATGTAGTGCTCAATGTTTCTTCCCACAATCATGACACCAAGCATAAGATCATCTTCAAGGATGGACATACATGGATCACTTACGGATCCAATTCTCTGAATCTTAATAAATATTTAAGTTTTTATGAATCCTACCGACGCATCTTTAGAATAAGTATACTCTTAGAGAAAAATGGAGAAGTTGGAGATGAAAAATAACATATTTTGGATCAGTTTAGAACAACGTGTCTCGCTGGTGGAAGTGTCAATTTGCATACCCCCTTTAGGGCGAACTATCATTAGAGGAAGAAAGGATGGGGAAACTATTGATTTTTTCCCATTAAGGGCATAAACAAATTTTGGTACCTTTTGCACTTGACATGGTACTCAACTCACCTATCTTAGCATGGATGGTGAGGTTTTGAGCATTGTGGGTGATTCATGGATTCTAGAAGAAACCCCATCTATTGTAGATTGGTATTCCATCAATGGATTCCAAAATAGGGAAGCAATAAGCCATGCCATCGTTGTTATGGAACATGACGTTGAAAACCTTTAGCCTATTAAAAGCTCATTTACTTATTTTTGTGGGAAGAAACTTGCAAGAGCTACAAGATTTGCACTAAGAAATAAATAATCTCATTGCCAAGAAGTCATTATTCATGTTTGATCATTTTTGGAGGAATCCATAACTCCATGGATTGATGGGAGCTTTGAACGAAATGTACTCATTTATGATAACAAGTGGGGTGAATTGATCAACAAAAATGGTTCTAAGGATTTAAGACAAGATCTGGCTTGGGAGTATATAATGATCACCATTTCCACTTTGGGTACTTCTCCTATGTGATTGGAATGCTTTCTAGGTTCAACCATAATTGGGCTTTGAAATTTAAGCCTCAGGTTTATTCCATAGTGAACAATTTCATGACTCAAAATCCTAAAAAACAAATGTTATACCCATGGTTAGAACTTTGATTTATGGAAGTTGCATTCATGTGCAAGAAGGATCATAAAATTTGCAGAGGGGAGAAACCAAGAGAGCACAAGTAAGGCAGTAAATACTCACTATTCTGTGACATTGTTAGGATTAGCACATGGAAATACGCATTTGATTGCTACTAGGTTGACCTTGGTTGCATTGTAGATAATATATACAAAGGACTTGTGGCATGTTCCTTCAAAAAACCTTGTTTATGAATTTGATTTTATTGAGGAAAACGATGTAGTGGGTTTTCTATGGGAAAACAAGTGGGATAGTGGACTATAGTTTGCACCTGCTTCTCAGAGAGAAAACAATGGGAATACAATGGTGAAAATTAAGTACTTAAAGGAAGATTCTAGAACATCTAATTGGATAATGAAAATTTACAAAGATAAGCCATTGGGTTTCTACTAGGAAAACCGACAAGCAACTATCTTAAGGTCCATTTTCTAGGCCATGCATTGTTAGTGTCGTAGTTAGCACACAAGAATTACAATGTATCTCTATCCTTGGACCCTCATTCATAATGGTTATGGGTCACCCATAAAGCCAAAGGTTATGTGTCAACCACACAAAACCCTTGTTCTCGAAATCCATTTGCTTAGTCATGCATTGTCGTCATGACAATAAACCCACAAGCATTACAGGGTATGTTTATGCTTAGACCTTCGTTCATCACGATTATGAGTAAACCAGACAAAACCCTTGCTATCAAATTTCATTTTATAGGCCACACACTATATGTTTCATAGTTGGCCCATATGCATTATAGGGTATCTCCATTCTCGGATCTTTATTCATCATGGTTATGGGTAATCCACAAGCCCAAAATTATTGGTCAAGCATACAAAACCCTTATTTTCAACAACATTTGGTTTTGGGTGATCCACAAACCCATAGTGATGGGTCAACAAGAAAAAAAACCCTTCTCTTCATTGGCTCATAGTCAACAAAATCTTTTCAGAAGGGAACTTCACGCAATGGGGACCATTGCTTCTTAAGGGGAAATGATCGATTCAAATAGGAAGTGGAATCCACCCATGGTATCTACTCATGGTATTTACCCATGATATTGTAACTCAAGAAGGCTATAAATAACAAGCCTCACTTTGTAAACGCACATATTAGTCTACCATAATGTAGTGGTCAAAAGTTTCTTTCATTTAATAAACGATTTTCTTGAATGGTTATCTTCTCTATGTATTCAGTGCATATTCTGAGTATTGTGTGGTTTCTTTCCTCTCTCGGTGTTCAAATCTTGTAGTTCTTGCCCCCCCAAGATCCAAATCAAGGACCAAGTCATAGAGAATTTAACATGATTGATGAATCATGTAGTTGAAAATGATTCCTCGAGAACTAGTGAGTATAGCAAATGATACAAATATAACTAGGTAGATAGATTTATTTTTATATGAATATCAATAAACAATTGTATGTAGGTAAAAGAGAGATAAAAAGAATGGCCATTGTAAAAAGAATCCAAGGGAAGATAAGAACAACTCAAGACAACACTTTTGAAGGCACTATATGAATAGAGGTGGGAGTAGTAGTTGAAATTGGATGGTGGACAAATGTAGGTAAAGGTGTGTTGAATAATATCAGACTCATTATAGTATGTGTCACACATGTTTGTAAACAAGTCTACAAAGATATGTTTGAATTGATGGAGTACCTGGTATCTCCATGAATGGAGTTAATTGTACCTATGTCATACCCCTATAAATTACCTATAGTGTGGGTTGTGGTTACCTGGAAACCACTTATGGGAGAGTCAACTGAGAAGACCTCCAACATGGTTGAGGGTTAGTGGAGAAAACCCTAAGCATGGTTGTGGGTAATCCGAGAAAACCTCGGATGATGATGATGATGGAGGGGAAGGTATAGTTATAAAGACATGTCTCTTGAATGAATAGTACATGAAGGGACATCCTAGTAGACTAGTGATTACAATGGTTGGACACAAATGCATTTCGGTGGATTGTTTCTTGTATAGATATCAACAATACTGTAAATACCATGTTGTACTATATGTAGACTTTGTTCTAATTGAGATTAAGACAAGTAGTCATTAAAGGGTAGTGTTAGAACATGTAATTCCCACTTGTCTCAATGTAAGTTTGTTCCTATTTGCTAGGACGCTGTTTAAACCTAATTGGTTGATTCAGATGTTCTCTCAACGAAATGATTATGTCAAAGCTAATTTTTTTTTATTTTTAAAAAACACTTCCTATATTTACATGTCACATCATTATCATCAAACTCCTCTTTAACATATTATCAGCAAACTTGAAATTCAAAGCCTTCCATCGAAATTTATAATGGCAGATCTAAACCCGTAACTTCTCCTCATTGCGTTCTTTTGCTCGATTTCCTCTGGACCCTGTCAAATATATTTTGAAAAATCCAATCATGTGCAATATTTTTCTAACAAAAAGAATCAAATAAGCAACGGCCAGCAATACTCTTCAACAGAAAGAATTAAAAAAACAACGGCGAAAATATAGATTTAACTGTGGTTGGGTTACGGGTATAAGGATGTGACTATGACGTACAAATCAAATCGAACTAAAAGACTTATCATGTGGACAGGTGACCGCACTGTCTGTCTGTCGATGAACCACTTATCTGAAAAAACCAATTAATTCAGAACGACATGATAAAGTAGAAATATATATTATACATAAATATATTAAAAAATTAAGAAATTAAATTATAGGTTGAATGATCGATCCTCGTTTTCTTGTTTAATTAGAAGGGGTTTATTGTGATACTTGCTGTGATGTGGTTTATTTAATTTTATTTTTGATTTCGTGTTAATTTATTTTTCACTAAAAAATTATGATGTTTATTTATAGTTACATATTAGGAATTAATTTTTATTATTATTTAAATTTATTTATTTGTAAATTGATTGGTTTAGGTTTTATTATGGGTTTTTCTAGTAACTTTCATTTTTATTAGTTACATTTTTTGTTTTTTGTTTTATTTCTTTTTTATTTATTCTTTTTCTTTTTTCTATTATTTCTATTTTCATCAAT
>APFE030646016.1:0-33536 GCA_000404065.3 Pinus taeda
ATATATAGAAAGGAGGTTTTGTCATTTGTATCATCCAAGAATTGTTCATTTATCTAATGTAAAGGAGGTTTCCCCCTCAAAGAGGCTGAATTCTAAGGCGTTGATCTATCTTTTCTATCTTTTCTTGAGTTGATTCATAACATCTTCATATTCTTACATTGGCTAGAAATATGATTTTTGTAAGAAAGATGGATGATGCAGGTGTAAATATAGTGTTCGAGAAAGGTACCTGCAAGATGGTTCGGGGAGCACAGGTATTGATGCGGGGAGTTCGGATTGGAACTTTGTACAAGCTTCTGGGTAGTATTGTTATTGATGGGTGCAACAATTTTGTGGTTCCTGAAAGTGGAGCAGAAAATCTAGTGGTCTTTGGAGAAAAGACCATGCTATGGCATCAAAGGCTTGGACATATTAGAGAGAGGGGCCTTAAAATACTCCATGGTAATGGTATGGTAGAAGGTAGGTCTAATTACTCTTTGGATTTCGATTTATGTGAACATTGTGTATATGGGAAGCAGAATCGGGTGAGTTTCCCCTTTGGTGCTAAGAGGGCGAAAGGGATATTAGAGCTTGTGCACAAGGATGTGTTTGGACCTATGTCGATTCCATCACTGGAGAAGTTTGTGTACTATGAATCCTTTATAGAATCAGACTCTACAATAGAACAAGAATCAGATTCTACAACAGAACAAGAATCAAAAAATAAAGAGCCACAAAATCCAGCTATGAGAAGATCAGTTCGAGAAAGAAGGCAGCTAAGAAGGTATAGTCCATTTGCTTTCTGTTCAAATTTTTCTTTACTGATGACGATCCCAGAATTGTCAAAGAGGCAGTAGATTCAAAAGATGGAAAACTCTGGAAAGAGGCCATTGTTGATGAAATGACATCTTTAGACAAAAATGAGGCTTAGGATCTAGTGGAGTTGCCTACTAGAAGGAAACCTATTGGAAGAAAATGGGTGTTTAAGAAGAAGATGAATGCAGAAGGCAAGGTGGAGAAATACAAAGCTCGGTTGGTAGCAAAAGGTTATTCCCAAGTGTCAGAAATTGATTTTGGTGATACTTTTTCTCATGTTGCTAAGGTAGCTTCTATTAGATTACTTTTATCCATTGCTACTGCTTTTGATTTTGACGTAGAACATATGGATGTGATGACTACATTTCTTCACAGGGATCTGGAAGAAGAGATATACATGAAGCAACCTGAAGGCTTTGTGATGAAGGGAAAGAAAGAATTGATATGCAGGTTAAAAAAGTATTTGTATGGGTTAAAACAATCACCAAGGATGTGGTATCAAAAATTTGATACATTTATACGGGGACTTGGCTTCACCAAAAGAAAAGAGGATCATTGTGTGTATTTTAAATTAATTGGTGATCGTGTTATTTATTTGGTCTTATATATGGATGATATGTTGTTGATTGGAAATGACAAAGAAATTATCGAGGATTTGAAGACCCAATTGTCCTGTAAATTCGACATGAAGGATCTTGGTGCTGCAAACTAAATTTTGGGCATGGAAATTAAACAAGATCAGGCAAAGAGGAATCTCTGGTTAAACCAAAGGAAGTATGTTGAGACAATACTACAGAGGTTTAATGTGTAGGATAGTAAACCGGTGAAGGTTCCTATTCGGTAGCCTGATGTATGCAATGGTCTATACTAGACCAAACATTGCACATGTAATGGGGGTATTGAGAAGGTTTATATCAAAACCGAGGAAGGAGTATTAGACAACAGTGAAGCGGGTTTTCAGGTACTTGCGTGGCACTAGTGATTATGGTCTATGCTACCATGGAAGACTACGATTGGATAGAGTTTTGGACATTTGTGGCTTTGTTGATGCAGATTGGGTTGGAGATCTTGATTAGAGAAAATCCTACAAGTGGGTGTTTGTGTAACCTATTTGGAGATGCAGTCAGTTGGATGAGCTAGAGATAGTCTGTAGTGGCACTTTCAACTACAAAGGCAAAATACACAACATCCACTCATGCAAACAAGGATGTAGTTTGGTTGTAGAGATTGTGTTCAAGTATGGGGTTAGTGCAACAAGCTATAAGGATATACTATGACAACCAAAGTGCAATTTTCTTGGCAAATAACTTTGCTTGTCATTCAAAGAAAAAGCACATTAATGTTTAGTATCACTTTGTGAGAGATATGGTTGAGGACAAAAAGGTGTTGCTGGTAAAGGTGGACACTTTGAAGAATGATGCAGATGCATTGATGAAGTTTGTGAGCATTGAGAAGTTTTCTTGGTGTAGAGAAAAAATGGGCATTGTAGGGCTGGACCAATGACTAAGATCTCTTGTGACCCCTTGTGTGGAAAAGAAAACAACAAATGGGAGAATGTTGGGTGTGTGTTATATTCTTTCCACGACTAGTCGCGATAGTTCTCCCTATTCATTGCGTTGGGCGCAATAGGGGGGTCAACCTCCCCTGTCACGGGGTTTCAAGGCTGGGGCAACGCCCCAAGAAAAAATGGTTTGGACCCTATATTAGGTGGGCAGTCCTACCTATGGTTTTGTGCATGGGTTTTGCACATGGTTTTGGGCATGATGGTTTTCTGCCCATGGTATTTTGTAGATCCGATCAAGGGAACTATGGTTATGTTCTAATCTAGGGTTAATGGATTGGGGTTTATGAATGCTTCGACATGTATATATATCTGTTGTAACATTGAAAGGAATATAATGAAAAATCAATCTGGTAGTCCCAGTTTTTGGATCCAAGGGAAAATCTGTGTGTATATCTGTTTTATGTTCTGGCTATTGTTTATCTTCTATTTTTATAATTCGTATGCAGGTAATTTCTATAAAGGGTTAAAACCTACATGATGATCGTTACCACAACTCCAACATTGCAAAGGCTTCCTACCATCACCCTTGTTCTTCAACTCAGACCTAAATCCATGTCCTCTCAACTATATTGAATTTCTTGTATGACATTGTGTTCTCCTTATTACTTGCATCCTGAAGTCTTACTCGCTTCTTATCCCACTTTCCCTTAGTCTTGTCATTACCTTTACAGCCCTGTTTAGGCTTTGACTTACGCTTAGACAACTCATAACAATGTTTCACCTTCCCAATGACTTCCTCCAATGTCCAAGGCTCATAATACATAATTTGATCCTTAAATGCTAATGACAATCCACTAATGAATCTTTGAACCTTCATCTTCTCATCCTTAAGATATGGTACATACCTTAACAACTCCATAAGCTTAGTTGTATACTCTTCGTTTGTCATAGATACCATCTTCAATTTGTAGAACTCCTTAGCCTTACCCTCATAGTATCTCTCTGAAAAATACTTCTCCTTGAAGAGTTTTTTGAACTCATGCCAAATCAACTCCTCTATCCTGATTCCTCTAACACACTTCACATCTTCCCACCAGTGTCTACTTCTCCTTTAAGACTAAAAATAACTATCCTAGCCTTCATATTTTATGAATAATCATGCAACTCGAAAAACTTCTTCATCCCAAGTAGTCATGCTTCTGCATCTTCCGGTGTATTCAACTTTCCATCAAAGGTAGGAGGTTTGGCTTTCTTGAACTCATCCGAAAAGTACTGCTTCTCACTCTTCCTGTAAGGAAGATAACAATGATGAACATGTTCTCTATTTAAACCAAAAATAGAATAGAACCCATAACCACTACCTCTCCTGTCAGGTGTATCTATCTATCTACCACCTCTGACTATGTCATCCTTGTCTGACATGTGTCCTCCATGAGACCTGCTACCATATGCCCCATTAGTCCTTTCCTCATGTCCATAATTTATTTGTGGTTGTCACTGTCTCTACAAATCTCATAAACTCTGAAGGATCATTACATTGACCTTTGCTTGCTTTTCATGTGCCCTGGAAAGTCTTTCTTGTGACTAAATTATCCTGCCATTATCTGATTCACAACTTTTGATTTATTCCTTTAAACTTCTCAATTTAATCGTTATGTCAATAGAGTACTCATCTCTTAGTTTCTCATCTGATCTACAAGGAGAGCCACATGCACTGTAGTCCACCATTCTGCTTGTCATCTATGATCTTCTTCTTCTTGTTGAAGAATCTCGGGCAATTAGTTATGATAGGATTCTTCTAGAAATGATAAAAATTTGTGAAGCACCTTTACTTTTCTTGTTAGCTTGATCTTCTTCTTATTATTAGTGTATGTTCTTTAACTTCATTAAACTACTACCAAAAACATAAGAGACAAGAACACAAGATATTGGCTTTTTGTTAGGGAAAAACCTATCTCTCTTAGAGAGGAAAACCATTTCTCAAATTTATCTTATTAAAGCTTCTCTTGATCAATGCCAAACCCTAGACCCTTGACAAGATTATCCTCCAAGAACAAGTCAAGTCCTTCCTTCTTTCGACAATTCGTTTCTCGGCACTTCATCCTCCTTCTTCCAACAAATGATGATATTCCTTGTTATGATAGCTCTAGAAGAGACACTTATCTTTGATCCTTAGTGAACTCTTTCACCTATGGGAATAACTTTATTCTCTTTCCCAACCGAGCTCCTTCTTGATATGTGGTTGTAGACTTGTTATGATAGCAGTGTAGCCCTAGTTTCTCGCACATGTGGGAGGATTCCTTCAAGATTCTTATGCTAGAGTCTTCCTTCCTTCCTCGCTTGAGTGAGCTTCTTCTTCGCTCGAGAGAGAGGCCTTATAGGCCTACCTTACTAGCCCAAACAATGACAGATATGTGACTGTGATAGTGCTGCTATAATGACCGTAGATAACCCTCCTTTTTTTCGCACGTGTGACTGTAGTTCACCCTTAGAACATACTTCAAAGGCTTGATGTTTCTTCCTCTTTCTTCGGTGCACTAAATGCTTCTTTCCTACACTTTCCCTTCACCCTTAACTTGTCTTCCTTCTCACTGATTTCAAAGGTGATTGTGTCTTGTCGTTGGAGGAGTGGACAACCTCTATATATAGAGGTTTGTCCCTCCTTTAGGTTGACCTGAGGCTGACTTGTGTTTTCTTCTCCAGATTAACTTCTTTGTTGATGTCGTTGCATGGAGAGGACTTGTGACTTTGCTTGGAGGGATATCTTTAACTCTAATACATAGATACACATGGTGTAACCCGCCCTTAAGGGTCTTCAATATTTATTTTGACTCTTTGACTTTCTTTGTCATGTGCTAGACCTATATCAATGAGCAAAAAACTCATTGATATAAATAACAAAAATAATATTTCTTTTCTTGTATAAATACAAATATCAAAATTACATTTATGAAGACCGAACCTAGTTACACTTTCTTCAACACTCCCTCTTAACTAGGGAGGTATTCAAAAATCATTACAAGGTGTTTGGCTATTTTTCAATCTTGAAGAATTCACATAAGAGAAACTGGATTGGCAATCCATCTGTTATAGCATTATAGTAACCAACGTTGTTTATAGCAAGGCCTTGACTAACAACTCTATCTCTCATAAGATGAGAGCACAATTTTAGTGAGACCAATGATATATAGACACCTTTATCATTGTCTCTCAAGGTACATACCCACCCAGGTGTTCACTTGAGTATGACCTTCTATGACTATTCTTATCTTGGGTTCCCAACCCTCAATGAATACAAGTCCTCTTGCCTACTCTTATCCTAGATGCCCTACACATCCTCAAAGAGCATCGAATGCCAAATGATTACCCAATCTTCCATTCTTTGTTCCAAAGTGAAGACAAGAATTTTGTGTTTATCTCTTCCTCTTAATTGGGGAAGATATGCCCAAGTTTCCTCTGACCAAAAACTTGACCAAGCTCCTTTGTAATTAGGAACTTGTTAGAAACTCCCTCCTAGCTAGTGACTTGTCCATACATCAACAACTTCTTCTTCATGGGTCCTTTAGCTGCTGGGTCTCCTTCTTCCTGTCATGAATTATTTGTTTGAACTTCTTCTTGGTAGGGAATCGACCATTGAGCATTTTCCTTCCTAGATTGTCATGTCATTTCTTTCTTCATGGAAAGTGGCCTTCTTGGTGTATGTCAAAATCTTTTGTCATCTGGCTACTCCTTTACCATTTGACTGTACTTTTTAATATGTATCATATGGATGCTTAGTTGTGCTTTCTTGTTCCCATATTTTGATTTAGTAGCCCTTCACGACTTCATCCTGATATTACTTCAACATCAAATAGTGTTTTGCTAGATGCCTCTTCATCATGACATCTTCGTGGATTTGAATCAATTATCTGCATCTTAATATCTCCAAGGACTTCATAGGTGTCAAGAGTATTTTGATATTTTTCTTCCTTTGTGAGAGTTTTCATGCCTTCTTTCGGGAGATGTTTTTAATGGATCTTGTCAGATAATGATTCTTTGTGACCATGGTGTTCTTCACATGTTTGTTATCCTTCTTCATCTGCTTCTTCTTGGGTTGTTTAGTCAACCACCTTATACTCCTTATGAGAGCACTTCTTCACATTGACCTTCATTAGATTGTTGTACATGCTTTCGAGCATGTCATTGGTGAAAGATATCCTTTTTATACTTGATCATGTTTTAGAACTATTCCCATGATTCACTAATACATATGATGACATGACTAAAATGTGATGCATACATACCTCATCTTGATTCTGCTTTTGATAATCTTGGCTTCAAGTTTGTTGGTCCTTCTTGATTGGTGTAGCTTTTTCTTGCTTCATCTTTTCTTGACTGCATATCCTTTCTTGAATCCCATGAATGGAACTCCCATTGAGACATATGCTCTTATTTAGGAACTTCCTTTTGAACATTTTGTTAGAGGATCTTGAATACCCTCATCATGCAAGTGTTTCTTCCTTTTGATGATGGAGGCTTTCTAATATTTTTAATCATGATAATTTTCTTTCATCGTGGATGAGGTCCTTTAATAAATATATTCCTTCTACATGAATATCATGAGCTATATCTACATCATGCTCCTATATTCTAGAAGATATATTTAAACCATGCATTCTATCATATTTCTATATGCTCTTATACAACTCAAAACCTTGAAAGAAGACATATGCAAAGAAGTTGACTTGGTCATATTAGAGATCTGGAGGATATTCCTTCTTCTACTTCTTGTCTTCTTCTTTCACTTCTTGAGTTATGTGAGATTGTTCCCCTTTTCTCTTGTTGTTGTTGTCCCTCTTAAGTTTGGGACAATCCCTTTTGTAGTGGCCATATTCTTGACATCCAAAGCATTGGACTTTGACATATCTTTGTTGCTTGTTCTTCGTGGACCAAATTTTCCTTTTCTCTAGGCCATGGTAGAAAATGCTTCTTCTTTTGATCCCACATGATAGTTGGCTTTGAGTCTAGTCTCCTCAATTTTGCATAGAGACCATAGTTCACTTAGTGTCGTAGCTTCATTCTTGGCATATATGCTTGATGCGAAGTTGCCCCAATCCTCAAGTAGAGTATTGAGTACTACAATTGCCATTTCATTGTCAGACATGAATTCTCCTAGTTCTTGAAGTTGATCTCTCATCTCAAAGATATTCATGAAGTAGGGAGCTATTCCTCCTTTAATAGCTTCATCTTGTACAAATCATTACATAGACATATCACTTCTCCAATTGTGCTTACCGAGAATAACTCTATTAGTTTATCATAGATTTCTTTTGATGTTTCAAATTTGGAGACATAAGGAATGAGAGAGTCCTTGATAGATTCTATCAGAATCCTTTGAGCTCTTGTCTCATCCTTATTGTACTTGGCTAAGGCTTGAGTTTGTTCCTTAGTAGGGATAATGGTATTCCCTTTGATGAGGTCTATAAGTTCATTATCCTTGAGAAGTAAATCAGTCCTCTTCTTCCATGCAAGGAAGTTAGTAGTCCCAACCAATTTGTTGCTTTCCTTGCAAAAAGACATTAATGTATGTTCAAGAGGAGACATATATACTTACTTGATAGAGTTTGTGATGTGGTAGTCTTGCTTGCTTCTTGAAGACTTGATGGCTTGCCTTCTAGGATCTTGATGATCTTCAAATTGCTTCCTTCAAATATACTTGCTTAATGATGAGATATGCTTGGAGAGTGAGGCTTGACTTGTAGTGATTTTTCCTTTGTAGATGATTTAACTTAGTGTAAGCCCTTCTTTGGATGGATCTTCTTGTAGGTGCCTTTACATGAAAGGCTTATCTTCTTGCTTAGTAGTCTTCCTTGATGGATAGTAGATGGTAGACCTTCTTGTCCTTGATGTATTTGAGACTTCTTGGCTTGAAGCTTCAATCTTGTAGATGTTCTTGAGATGTCCTTCCTTGACGTGTCACCTTATGAGTGTTCTTGAGATGCCCTTTCCTTGATGTGTCTCCTTAACTCTGATATCGTGTTGAAGAATCTCGAGCAATTAGTTATGATATGATTCTTCTAGCAATGATAACAATTTGTGAAGCACTTTTACTTTTCTTGTTAGCTTGATCTTCTTCTTATTATTAGTGTATGTTCTTTAACTTCATTAAACTACTACCAAAAGCATAAGAAACAAGAACACAAGATATTGGCTTTCTGTTAGGGAAAAACCTATCTCTCTTAGAGAGGAAAACCCTTTCTCAAATTTATCTTATTGAAGCTTCTCTTGATCAATGCCAAACCCTAGACCCTTGACAAGATTATCCTCCAAGAGCAAGTCAAGTCCTTCCTTCTTCCGACAATTCTTTTCTCGGCACTTCGTCCTCCTTCTTCAGACAATTTGTTCTTCTTCTGACAAATGATGATATTCCTTGTTATGATAGCTCTAGAAGAGATACTTATCTTTGATCCTTAGTGAACTCTTTCACCTATGAGGATACCTTTCTTCTCTTGCTCAACCGAACTCCTTCTTCATATGTAGTTGCAGACATGTTATGACAGCAGTGTAGCCCTAGTTTCTCGCACGTGTGGGAGGATTCCTTCAAGATTCTTATGCTAGAGTCTTCCTTTCTTCCTCGCTTGAGTGAGCTTCTTCTTCACTTGAGAGAGAGAGGCCTTATAGGCCTACTTTGCCAACCCAAACAATGACATATATGTGACTGTGATAGTGTTGCTGTAATGATTGCAGATAACCCTCCTTTTTTCACACGTTTTACAGTAGTTCACCCTTAGAACATATTTCGAAGGCTCGATGTTTCTTCCTCTTTCTTCGCTACACTAAAGGCTTCTTTTCTTCACTTTCCCTTCACCCTTAACTTGTCTTCCTTCTCACTGATTTCAGAGGTGATTGTGTCTTGTAGTTGGAGGAGTGGACAACCTCTATATATAAAGTTTTGTCAATCCTTTAGGCTGACTTGAGGGCGACTTGGAGACTTTAGGCTGACTTGTGTTTTCTTCTCCAGATTAGCTTCTTTGGTGATGTCGTTGCATGGAGAGGACTTGTGACTTTGCTTGGAGGAATATCTTTAACTCTAATACATAAATACACATGGTGTAACCTGCCCTTAAGGGTCTTCAATATTTTTTTTTGACTCTTTGACTTTCTTTGTCATGTGCTAGATCTATTTGAATGAGCAAGAAAATCATTGATATAAATAACAAAAATAATCTTTCTTTTCTTGTATAAATACAAATATCAAAATTATGTTTATGAAGACCGAACCTAGTTACACTTTCTTTAACACTCCCTCTTAACTAGGGAGGTATTCAAAAATCATTACAAGGTGTTTGGTTATTTTTCAATCTTGAAGAATTCACACAAGAGAAACTGGATTGGCAATCCATATGTTATGGCATTATAGTAACCAACATTGTTTATATCAAGGCCTTCATGAACAACTCTATCTCTCATAAGATCAGAGCACAATGTTAGTGAGACCAATGATATATAGACACCTTTAGCATTGTCTCTCAAGGTACATACCCACCCGGGTGTTCACTTGAGTATGACCTTCTAGGAATATTATTATCTTTGGTTCCCAACCCTCAAAGAATACTAGTCCTCTTGCCTACTCTTATCTTAGATGCCCTACACATCCTCAAAGAGCATCGAATGCCAAATGATTACCCAATCTTCCATTCTTTGTTCCAAAGTGAAGACAAGAATGTTGTGTTTATCTCTTCCTCATAATTAGGGAAGATATGCCCAAGTTTCCTTTGACAAAAAAATTGACCAAGCTCCTTTGTAATTAGGAACTTGTTAGAAACTCCCTCTTAGCTAGGGACTTGTTCATACATCAACAACTTCTTCTTCATGGGTCCTTCAGCTGTTGGGTCTCCTTCTTCATGTCATGAATTCTTTGTTTGAAATTCTTCTTGGGAGGGAACCAACCATCGATCACTTTCCTTCCTTGATTATCATGTCATTTCTTTCTTCGTGGAAAGTGTCCTTCTTCGTGTATGTCTGAATCTTTTGTCATCTGGCTACTCCTTTACCATTTGATTGTACTTTTTAATATGTATCATATGGATGCTTAGTTGTGCTTTCTTGTTCCCATATTTCGATTTAGTAGCGCTTCATGACTTCATCCTGATATTACTTCAACATCAAATAGTGATTTGCTAGACGCCTCTTCATCATGCCATCTCCGTGGATTTGAATCTTAATATCTCCAAGGCCTTCATAGGTGTCAAGGGTCTTTTGATATTTTTATTCCTTTGTCAGAGTTGTCATGCCTTCTTTCGAGAGATTTTTTTAATGGATCTTGTCAGATAATGATTCTTTGTGACCATGGTGTTCTTCACATGTTTGTTATCCTTCTTCATCTGCTTCTTCTTGGATTGTTTAGTCAACCACTTCATACTCCTTATGGGAGCACTTCTTCACGTTGACCTTCATTGGATTGTTGTACATGTTTTCGAGCATGTCATTGCTGAAAGAGATCATTTTTATACTTGATCATGTTTTAGAACTATTCAAATGATTCATTAATACATATGATGACATGACTAAACTTTGATGCATACATACCTCATCTTGATTCTACTTTTGATCATCTCAGCTTCAAGTTTGTTGGTCCTTCTTGATTGGTGTAGTTTTTCTTGCTTCATCTTTTCTTGCCTGGATATCCTTTCTTGAATCCCATGAATGGAACTCCCATTGAGACATCTTCTCTTATTTAGGAACTTCCTTTTGAACATTCTTTCAGACAATCTTGAAGACACTCATCATGCAAATGTTTCTTCCTTTTGATGATGGAGGCTTTCTAATATTTTTAATCACGATAATTTTCTTTCATCGTGGATGAGGTCCTTTAATAAATATATTCCTTCTACATGAATATCATGAGCTATATATATATCATGCTCCTATATTCTAGAAGATATATTTAAACCACGCATTCTATCATATTTCTATATGCTCCTATACAACTCAAAACTTTGAAAGAAGACATATGTAAAGAAGTTGACTTGGTCATAGTAGAGATCTGGAGGATATTCCTTCTTATGCTTCTTATCTTCTTCTTTCACTTCTTGAGTTATGTGAGATTGTTCCCTTTTTCTCTTGTTGTTGTTGTCCCTCTTAAGTTTGGGACAATCCCTTTTGTAGTGTCCATATTCTTGATAGCTAAAGCATTGGACTTTGGACATATCTTTGTTGCTTGTTCTTCGTGGACCAAATTTTCCAAATTTTGCTTTTCACTAAGCCATGGTAGAAAATTCTTGTTCTTTTGATCCCGCATGATCCTTGGCTTTGAGACTAGTCTCCTTAATTTTGCATAGAGACCATAGTTCACTTAGTGCGGTAGCTTCATTCTTGGCATATATGCTTGATGTGAAGTTGCCCCAATCCTCAGGTAGAGTATTGAGTACTACAATTGTCATTTCATTGTTAGACATGAATTCTCCTAGTTCTTGAAGTTGATCTCTCATCTCAGAGATATTCACGAAGTAGGGAGCTATTCCTTCCTTTGATATCTTCATCTTGTACAAATCATTATGTAGACATATCACTTCTCCAATTGTGCTTACCGAGAATAACTCTATTAGTTTATCATAGATTTCTTTTGATGTTTCAAATTTGGAGACATAAGGAATGAGAGAGTCCTTGATAGATTCTATCAGAATCCTTTGAGTTTGTTTGTTTGTTTTTTTATTATTATTATTATTATTATTATTATTCTTATTGTACTTGGCTAAGGCTTGAGTTTGTTCCTGAGTAGGGATAATGGTATTCCCTTTGATGAGGTCTAGAGGTTAATTATCCTTGAGAAGTAAATCCGTCCTCTTCTTCCATGCAAGGAAGTTAGTAGTCCCAACCAATTTGTTGCTTTCCTTGCAAAAAGACATTAATGTATGTTCAGGAGGAGACATATATACTTACTTGATAGAGTTTTTGATGTGGTAGCGTTGCTTTCTTCTTGAAGACTTGATGGCTTGCCTTCTAGGATCTTGATGATCTTCAAATTGCTTCCTTCAAATAGACTTGCTTAATGATGAGATATGCTTGGAGAGTGAGGCTTGACTTGTAGTGATTTTTCCTTTGTAGATGATTTAACCTATTGCAGGCCCTTCTTTGGATGGATCTTCTTGTAGGTGCCTTTATATGAAAGGATTATGTTCTTGCTTAGTAGTCTTCCTTGATGGATAGTAGATGGTAGACCTTATTGTCCTTGATCTATTTGAGACTTCTTGGCTTGAAGCTTCAATCTTGTAGATGTTCTTGAGATGTCCTTCCTTGACGAGTCACCTTATGAGTGTTCTTGAGATGCCCTTTCCTTGATGTGTCTCCTTAGCTCTGATAACGTGTTGAAGAATCTCGAGCAATTAGTTATGACAAGATTTTTCTAGCAATGATAACAATTTGTGAAGCACTTTTACTTTTCTTGTTAGCTTGATCTTCTTCTTATTATTAGTGTATGTTCTTTAACTTCATTAAACTACTACCAAAAACATAAGAAACAAGAACACAATATATTGGCTTTCTATCAGGGAGAAACCTATCTCTCTTAGAGAGGAAAACCCTTTCTCAAATTTATCTTGTTGGAGCTTCTCTTGATCAATGCCAAACCCTAGACCCTTGACAAGATTATCCTCCAAGAAAAAGTCAAGTCCTTCCTTCTTTCGACACTTCGTCCTCCTTCTTCCGACACTTCGTCCTCCTTCTTCTGACAAATGATGATATTCCTTGCTATGATAGCTCTAGAAGAGACACTTATCTTTGATCCTTAGTGAACTCTTTCACCTATGGGGATACCTTTCTTCTCTTGCCCAACTGAGCTCCTTCTTGATATGTAGTTGCAGACTTGTTATGACAGCAGTGCAGCCCTAGTTTCTCGCACGTGTGGGAGGATTCCTTCAAGATTCTTATGCTAGAGTCTTCCTTTCTTCCTCACTTGAGTGAGCTTCTTCTTCGCTTGAGAGAGAGGCCTTATAGGCCTACTTTTCCAACCCAAACAATGACATATATGTGACTGTGATAGTGTTGCTGTAATGACTGCAGATAACCCTCCTTTTTTCACACGTTTGACAGTAGTTCACCCTTAGAACATACTTCCAAGGCTCGATGTTTCTTCCTCTTTCTTCGCTACACTAAAGGCTTCTTTTCTTCACTTTCCCTTCACCCTTAACTTGTCTTCCTTCTCACTGATTTCAGAGGTGATTGTGTCTTGTAGTTGGAGGAGTGGACAACCTCTCTATATAGAGTTTTGTCCCTCCTTTAGGCTGACTTGAGGGCGACTTGGAGACTTTAGGCTGACTTGTGTTTTCTTCTCCGGATTAGCTTCTTTGGTGATGTCGTTGCATGGAGAGGACTTGTGACTTTGCTTGGGGGAATATCTTTAACTCTAATACATAAATACACATGGTGTAACCTACCCTTAAGGGTCTTCAATATTTTTTTTTGACTCTTTGACTTTCTTTGTCATGTGCTAGACCTATTTGAATGAGCAAGAAACTCATTGATATAAATAACAAAAATAATCTTTCTTTTCTTGTATAAATACAAATATCAAAATTATGTTTATGAAGACCGAACCTAGTTACACTTTCTTTAACACTCCCTCTTAACTAGGGAGGTATTCAAAAATCATTACAAGGTGTTTGGTTATTTTTCAATCTTGAAGAATTCACATAAGAGAAACTAGATTGGAAATCCATATGTTATGGCATTATAGTAACCAACATTGTTTATATCAAGGCCTTCATGAACAACTCTATCTCTCATAAGACCAGAGCACAATGTTAGTGAGACCAATGATATATAGACACCTTTATCATTGTCTCTCAAGGTACATACCCACCCAGGTGTTCACTTGAGTATGACATTATAGGACTATTCTTATCTTGGGTTCCAAACCCTCAAAGAATACCAGTCGTCTTGCCCACTCTTATCTTAGATGCCCTACACATCCTTAAAGAGCACCGAATGCCAAATGATTACCCAATCTTCCATTCTTTGTTCCAAAGTGAAGACAAGAATGTTGTGTTTATCTCTTCATCATAATTGGGGAAGATATCCCAAGTTTCCTCTGACCAAAAACTTGACCAAGCTCCTTTGTAATTAGGAACTTGTTAGAAACTCCCTCTTAGCTAGGGACTTGTCCATACGTCAACAACTTCTTCTTCATGGGTCCTTCAACTGCTGGATCTCCTTCTTCATGTCATGAATTCTTTGTTTGAACTTCTTCTTGGTAGGGAACCGACCATCGATCACTTTCCTTCCTAGATTGTCATGTCATTTCTTTCTTCATGGAAAGTGGCCTTCTTGGTGTATGTCAGAATCTTTTGTCATCTGGCTACTCCTTTACCTTTTGACTGTACTTTTTAATATGTATCATATGGATGGTTAGTTGTGCTTTCTTGTTCCCATATTTCAATTTAGTAGCCCTTCACGACTTCATCCTGATATTACTTCAACATCAAATAATGCTTTGCTAGATGCCTCTTCATCATGGCATCTTCGTTGATTTGAATCAATTATCTAAATCTTAATATCTCTAAGGCCTTCATAGGTGTCAAGGGTCCTTTGATATTTTTCTTCCTTTGTGAGAGTTGTCATGCCTTCTTTCGGGAGATGTTTTTAATGGATCTTGTCGGACAATGATTCCTTGTGACCATGGTGTTCTTCACATGTTAGTTATCCTTCTTCATTTGCTTCTTCTTGGATTGTTTAGTCAAACACCTTATGCTCCTTATGAGAGCACTTCTTCACCTTGACCTTCATTGGATTGTTGTACATGCTTTCGAGCATGTCATTGGTGAAAGAGATCCTTTTTATACATGATCATGTTTTAGAACTATTCCCTTGAATCACTAATACATATGATGACATGACTAAACTTTGATGCATACATACCTCATCTTGATTCTACTTTTGATCATCTCAGATTCAAGTTTGTTGGTCCTTCTTGATTGGTGTAGTTTTTCTTGCTTCATCTTTTCTTGCCTGCATTTTCTTGAATCCCATGAATGGAACTCCCATTGAGACATCTACCCTTATTTAGGAACTTCCTTTTGAACATTCTGTTAGAGGATCTTGAAGACCCTCATCATGCAAATGTTTCTTCCTTTTGATGATGGAAGCTTTCTACTATTTTTAATCATGATAATTTTCTTTCATCGTGGATGAGGTCATTTAATAAATATATTCCTTCTACATGAATATCATGAGCTATATCTACATCATGCTCCTATATTCTAGAAGATATATTTAAACCATGCATTCTATCATATTTCTATATGCTCCTATACAACTCAAAACTTTGAAAGAAGACATATGTAAAGAAGTTGACTTGATCATAGTGGAGATCTAGAGGATATTCCTTCTTCTACTTCTTGTCTTCTTCTTTCACTTCTTGAGTTATGTGAGATTGTTCCCTTTTTCTCTTATTATTGTTGTCCCTCTTAAGTTTGGGACAATCCCTTTTGTAGTGGCCATATTCTTGACAACCAAGGCATTGGAATTTGGACATATCTTTGTTGCTTGTTCTTCATGGACCAAATTTTCCTTTTTTTCTAGGCCCATGTAGAAAATGCTTGTTCTTTTGATCCCATATGATCCTTGGCTTTGAGTCTACTCTCCTCAATTTTGCATAGAGACCATAGTTCACTTAGTGCGGTAGCTTAAATCTTGGCATAAATGCTTGATGTGAAGCTGCCTCAATCCTCAGGTAGAGTATTGTGTCCTACAATTGTCATTTCGTTGTCAGACATGAATTCTCCTAGTTCCTGAAGTTGATCTCTCATCTTAGAGATATTCACGAAGTAGGGAGCTATACCTTCCCTTGATATATTCATCTTGTACAAATCATTACGTAGAGATATCACTTCTCCAATTGTTCTTACTGAGAATAACTCTATTAGTCTATCATAGATTTCTTTTGATGTTTCAAATTTGGAGACATAGGAATGAGAGAGTCCTTGATAGATTCTATCATAATCCTTTGAGCTCTTGTCTCATCCTTATTGTACTTAGCTAAGGCTTGAGTTTGTTCCTTAGTAGGGATAATGGTATTCCCTTTGATGAGGTCTAGAAGTTCATTATCCTTGAGAAGTAAACCAGTGCTCTTCTTCCATGCAAGTAAGTTAGTAGTCCCAAACAATTTGTTGCTTTCCTTGCAAAAAGACATTAATGTATGTTCAGGAGGAGACATATATACTTACTCGATAGAGGTTGTGATGTGGTAGTCTTGCTTTCTTCTTGAAGACTTTATGGCTTGCCTTCTAGGATCTTGATGATCTTCAAATTGCTTCCTTCAAATAGACTTGCTTAATGATGAGATATGCTTGGAGAGTGAGGCTTGACTTGTAGTGATTTTTCCTTTGTAGATGATTTAACTTAGTATAGGCCCTTCTTTGGATGGATATTCTTGTAGGTGCCTTTATATGAAAGGATTATCTTCTTGCTTAGTAGTCTTCCTTGATGGATAGTAGATGGTATACCTTCTTGTCCTTGATGTATTTGAGACTTCTTGGCTTGAAGCTTCAATCTTGTAGATGTTCTTGAGATGTCCTTCCTTGACGTGTCACCTTATGAGTGTTCTTGATATGCCCTTTCCTTGACGTGTCTCCTTAGCTCTGATACCGTGTTGAAGAATCTCGAGCAATTAGTTATGATAGGATTCTTCTTGCAATGATAACAATTTGTGAAGCACTTTTACTTTTCTTGTTAGCTTGATCTTCTTCTTATTATTAGTGTATGTTCTTTAAATTCATTAAATTACTACAAAAAACATAAGAAACAAGAACACAAGATATTGGCTTTCTGTCAGGGAAAAACCTATCTCTCTTAGAGAGGAAAACCCTTTCTCAAATTTATCTTATTGAAGCTTCTCTTGATCAATGCCAAACCCTAGATCCTTGACAAGATTATCCTCCAAGAACAAGTGAAGTCCTTCCTTCTTTCGACACTTCGTTTCTCAGCACTTCGTCTTGCTTCTTCCGACAAATGATGATATTCCTTGTCATGATATCTCTAGAAGAGACACTTATCTTTGATCCTTAGTGAACTCTTTCACCTATGGGGATACCTTTCTTCTCTTGTCCAACCGAGCTCCTTCTTGATATGTAGTTGTAGACTTGTTATGATAGTAGTGCAGCCCTAGTTTCTCGCACGTGTGGGGGGATTCCTTCAAGATTCTTATGCTAGAGTCTTCCTTTCTTCCTCTCTTGAGTGAGCTTCTTCTTTGCTTGAGAGGGAGGCCTTATATGCCTACTTTTCTAGCCCAAACAATTAGAGATATGTGACTATGATAGTGTTGCTGTAATGACCATAGATAGCCCTCCTTTTCTCACATGTGTGACTGTAGTTCACCCTTAGAACATGTAATGACCACAGATAGCCCTCCTTTTCTCACAAGTGTGATTGTAGTTCACCCTTAGAACATACTTCCAAGGCTTGGTGTTTCTTCCTCTTTCTTTGCTACACTAGAGGCTTCTTTTCTTCGCTTTTCCTTCACCCTTAACTTGTCTTCCTTGTCGCTGATTTTAGAGGTGATCATGTCTTGTCGTTGGAGGAGTGGACAATCTCTATATAAATGTTTGTCCCTCCTTTAGGCCGACTTGAGGCCGACTTGGAGACTTTAGGCCGACTTATGTTTTCTTCTTCATATTAGCTTCTTTGGTGATGTTGTTGCATGGAGAGGACTTGTGACTTTGCTTAGAGGGATATCTTTGACTGTAATACATAAATATATATGGTGTAACATGCCCTTAAGGGTCTTCAATATTTGTTTTGACTCTTTGGCTTTCTTTGACATGTGCTAGACCAATTTCAATGAGCAAAAAATTCATTGATATAAATAACAAAAATACTATTTATTTTCTTGTATAAACATAAATATCAAAATTACATTATGAAGACCGAACCTAGTTACACTTTGTTCAACACTTCCTGCAAACATACCATGTCAGATAAACCAAATATAAACATAATAAAATGTACCTTAGTGAAGTTCAGGGGAGGCTATCTCATCTTCACAGTCAATCCAGATTAGCACAACATATGTATATATAATTAAATCAACATATCAATCCTCTCAACATCAACATCATGACGACACAAGACCACAATAGTGACCAACATAAGAAATAACCAATATGTATGCATGATAAACACATAAAAAATCAGAAATGCATACATAGAAATCACACCTATTCCATCCAGTCCAAGTGTTTGAACCTGGAAACTCTGATACCAGTATGTAACATCCCCTCCCACATTTACCTAATTTCATTGGCTTGACGGGGTAAACATGAGATGACGAGTTACTATTACATGATACGACCTCCAAGATCCAGTTATGGAAGTTGGGCCGATAAACTAACCACTTAGAACATGCCTTAAGGCTACAAGACACTCAGGGGCCAAAGGGCCACCCTAAGTGACCAAACCCTAAGTTGGGGCTCTTTTTCACTACACTAAGCCCACAACCGCATGCATGACATGGCTTGGTGTAGTTATAGGCCTCCAACCGCATGCACAACATTGCCGCCATGCAGTTATAACCCAAAATCTCTAGTTCAGAGGGTGTGGTTCCGAGATCTGAGCCACCTTTCTAGGCCAACTTCCAGACCACTACCTAAAACTTCTTATAACTTCCTATAACTTCTTAGAGTGATAAATGACATAATGATAAATATTTTCATATAAAACTTGAACAAGAACTGACGCAGGGCAAGCCTAGTCCATAATAGACATTTCGTGAAACACATGGAAAACATGTAAGCTATAGGTCATGAATGCATCTATGATCAGATTTGTTTGAGATTCATCTGAGAATCACCAAGAAGGCTTTACGCCCTCTCCACATAGTTGCAACAACACTCACTAGTCCATACTTTCATCAACTAATCAATAGGCAAACAATTCATGACAAGAGCCATATATAATACACATCATATAACCAACATATAACCAAAACATAACCAACATAGGAACCATGGCAACTCATCCATAATATCACCAGTATAATCACTACAAGTACACATGAATCACAATAAAATAATAACTCTTATTAACATATGAAAATACCAACCAAGTCAGAGACATCCACATACCACTCAACCATAGATTGGGCTTGTTGTCGCTCAGATTATACAGGCAATGTGACAACGATTCGGGTCAGGGGTTGTCACCCTAATCTCTAACCTCTCCATTCTAGCTGTCTCCCAATAACAAGCTATGGGGGGTAGTCCCTATGAAATGAGAAAATGAGAAACCATTTGACAACCAACTAGTCCGGGAGATACGATTGAATGACCTCACTACTTGGTTAATTTTAGTAAGACTTAAGGATTAGATTAGATTTGAATGTGAGACCAATGCCTTATGGAGTCAAATTCTGGCTTATTATTTATTAGATTCCAAGTAATATGATGAACAATCGCTACTTATATGCTTAACTAACATGAATGAGGTGCAAATCCTATCAACTAGGTGAAATGCAAAGTCTTGGATAATTTTAAGTTAGATGCTTATTCTAAATGTAACCTTCCTCTTAACTATTCTAAAACCAGTCTCTAGAGTAGGTTGTGGGATGGAAGCCAAAGGGAAGAAAGAAAAGGCTTGATTAACGATACCTCCCCCTGTGTTCTAACCACCAGATGCCTCTAGCACTGCAGAGACTATAGCTCTGATGACTGCAAGGTCATCATGTTAACCACTAAAGAGGTCTTAAGCCCCTCAAGCTAAAGTGAGAAAGGGTGGCCCTAAATGTCTATCAACCAATCTTATGCTTGGAGGTAATTTATTAGATGCAAGACTAGCTTAGAATGATATGCAAGATGGATGAGTGAATACTTCTTGAGTTAAGATTGTTTTATGTAAAGTACTTTAGTTATAATTAATATTCAATTATGACGATAAGTACTTATTAATGGAAATTAAGAGACAATATTTAACCACAAGAGAATGTACCAAGTTACCAAGTGCCAATAAGATATAATATGCAATTATTTGACAGTTACGAGATGTGCCAAAATCTCATAATAACTTATTCAATGATAATTAAAGCGCTTAACTAGATGCCAATGATTAGAAAATGATAGTGTTGCTTAACACCAATTATGAAGGGATATTTAAATATACTAGAAGCCTTGAAATTTCAATACCAATGTAGATTTATCATTCACAAATGGATATTAGCAATGATATAAGGATGACAATATGAGAGCAATTATTCACCCAAGTTTCAATGCTAATTATAATAATGAACACGATTACATAAAGAGAAAAGATGTAACTTAGATCTTTCAACAAGGTACCAATATCTAATGAACACTTAGATTATTCACTTAGGAAACCAAGATCATTAGATTACGTGTTTTATTAGATGTGAAGATGGAAACTAAGAAGCTTGAGTACATTCACAAGAAACATCAATGTTAGATCTCTTAAAACCACATAAGGAATGTAGAAAAGGATCAATAATAATTTTACTTCAAAATTTAATGTTGCAATACTAGCTATGCCAAAAATCCTTATGCGCCTTATATCATGAGCATAAATGAATTCTTATAACAATAGTGAGTAAATATGACCACAATGAGGTAACAAATGCCAAACAAACCTTGAACTCTTTTTTTTTTTTTTTCACTTTAGATGCCAATCAACAAGTGGAGAGAAAAGATACTTATGTCATTAATTCATATCAGACCTTAGTATTCAGTTCTATCATAAATGATAGTTAGTGAAATATGTGAATTTTACTCAAATAAATTTTGCCCAATATGTGAAATTACTTCCTTAGTATGTAAAACAAATGTGTGGAATTACGAAGGCACTTGTATGGGTGTTTATGTCACTGTTGGGAATAGATCAGAGCGTTGTAGCAAAAGACAGTGAGGGAAATAAAGTTTAAAGACCAAACCAATGAGGCCCAAGGCCTAGAAATCCACTTGTTCAACTTGTCCACAATTCTTTCAAAATCTAGATCACCTGAAAACTCAAATAATTTGACTCCAAATCACTACAACAAACCTAGAATCAACCTTGGGAATTTAAATGATAAACCAACAATGAGGAAAAGAGGCAAGGGAGAGGGCTCGAAGGGAGGCAACAAGGAATAAAGGCCTTAGGAAGGCCATGATAGGGAAGAGAAGGCTTGTGACCTAAGTTATGAAGCCCAATGAGGAAAAGGAGAAGGCCTCAAAGTCTGTGGTGAGGGGGAGAGAGCCCAAGAAAGATTGTGATAGGGTTATAAAGGGTTGGCCAAGGCACACAGCGGAGGATGGAAGGGCCAACGAGGAGGATAGGGAGAGAGGAGGGTAGGAAGAGGCCCAAAGGGGCTGCGATAGGCTTAAATGAGAGCTGACGGAAGAGGAGGAGGTCTAGAATAGCCTGCAACTAGGGTTTGAGGACTCCTAAAGCTCACAACGAGGAGGGATATGGTTATGATCGGGGCTTAGAGGCCTTTTATAAGATTGCGGTTTACTGGGAAGGCAAATGGCAAGGAGAAAGGAGCCACATTGGGCCTAGAGGCCCTAAAATTTCTTGAAACCCTCACAAAATTCGATAAATTACTTTAGATCTTCAATGAGTGCCCAAATAACTGCAAAATCTTTAGTTACTAGCCCTGCAAAATTTGTAGAGACTAGATCTTACCCTCAAGGGCCTAGATCTAGCTATAATCCAACAATTCTTCTTGGATTTTACCTGCACAAATAAATTTGCAAGTAACCAAAACCCTAATATATACAAAAAATTCAAAATCCATAAACCCCAAACCCCAGTTGCAAAACAAGGATTAGAAGATAAAAATTGTTCTGAGGATGAGTCTTGTTCTAGACTTGAAACGTAGACAATGCAAAAATGAAAATTGTGGAATATCCGAGTACTGAATCTCAAAAACCACACCACAGAAATCTGAAAAACATGAAGATAAAAATTATTTACAAAATCTATTGTACGAAATCTATTTACATATTATACAAATATACAATATTTAAAAAATATTTTTGAAGTTTTTATTATTATTATATGATAGCTAGATGTATTTCGAAAGATAGATATTCAACCACAACCTTAGCGAAGTAAGAATATCACATAAAATATTTGGAGTCCAAACAATGTCAGCTTGTGCCCACAGTTTGTGAATTTGGAGCCGAAGGGACGGGGAACCTGCAACTTTATATATTTTTTCAAGAAAAATCATTAGAACATACAATGAATCAGATCACCCAAGATAAGCCCAACACTTACAAATAGAAGCTTCCTATCATCTACAAATGAAATAATGGTTGAGATAATATTAAAGCACAATATAGCAATGCACAAACCCAACACATACCACAAATCAATGAGACAAAGACACCATTAACTGTAGCCCCAAGTCTTTTATTATGAAGTTCAAACATTCCCAGCAGAACAATGGCTTCACACCAACGTTTAAAAAATTACATCAAAGCTTTGCTCACCATAAGATGAAAATAGAAGCAAAACAACCTAATATTTATAGAGAAATTCTTCCAAGTGGAAAATAACAGCTAGTTGGCTTGATCCCTATCAAAATAATCTTGACCATTGATAAATCCTTAATTAACTTTTCATTTTTGTCATCGAAAATATTTATTTTTGAGGAATTTTCGGATTTCTCATTTAAACCCTTTTTTATTAGCTCAAAAACAATTATTTTGAACTAATTTCCTCAAAAAATTGACTTTGACTTAACCACCGAGATCCAAGGTTCAAATTTTCTTGAAATTTCCAATATTCCCTTAGTGGGGGGCCTTTAAAATTTAACTTCTTTTAGACCCACGAATTTTTCCACTTGGAGAATTTAATTTCTCTAACATTTTACTTTTTTCCTCCAATTAATTAATTTTCTGGCTTAGGATTTAATTTTATTTTTGCTAGAAAAATTTATTAATTGACACTTGAGGGGATAAATTATTTTTTCCACCCTCAAATATTTAATCATGGTGTCTAAGTACGAGGGACCATGCACTAAAATATTTTTTACATAAGATTTTACAAATTCAACCCTTAAAGGGGGAATACTCGTTCATTATAGACTCTCAAAGTATTTACCCAATTGTACAACACAATATGGTCTAGTAGATCAAGTGATCTGTAATAAAATCATTTAGCTAAATAGCTTAAATTATTCCCAAATTACTTTTACAAAAGCTTAACTAAAACACTAGGACTCACCTAAGACTTTGACGATAAATTCCACCCTAGCTTTGGGGTGAGGTTGGAGGGAAAAACTTTGAAGATTATCTGTGCTTAAAAACAAAAATGAATCAGTGAGACAAAAAAACTCCTAGGATGAAATATGCCGCCAAAATTACAGGCTTACCTAGGTTGTTACATAAAAAGACGGTCATACTAGCATCATTTACATTATAATTTTGTAGAATGGGTTTACAATGAGAAAGAAAAAATTGTTGGTTGATGATTCTAACTTTGAAAAATTCCTTGAAGTCCCTGGATCCAGCTTCCTTAGAATGTTAAAAAAATGAGTGCAACATGGCTGAACCAAATCTCTCTTTCAGCCAATCACCCCCACGCCATATTCAAAGCATGAATGTGGGATCTCATGGAATAAACAAAGACAAAACCAACCAGGTCTTCTAGAGGCCAAACCACCTCAACCCTCAACCACAGTGATTCCACTTCTATGGGCGAACATCACTAACACCAATCAGACCAGTCTCTACCCAAGTTGTCTAGGGCTCTAGGAACTAATAACTCAACCCACATCCTTTCAGGACTACAAAGTGTTTTTCTAACTCGACTCCAGGGACTAGTAACTCAACCTACTAAGGGCTCCAAAGTGTTTGTCCCGACCTAGGCTCCAGGACTAGTAACTCAACCCAAGTTGTTCCAGGGCTTCTAGAGTGTTTGTTCCAACCCACAACCATAAGGAACATGCACACTAATAAGAAACACAATCAAGAGGAAAAACCCACAACACCATGACTATCCAGGAAATGGCAAGGCAAGGCTAAAACCTTTGTCAATCTAGGCAAATCTCCATGGCAATGACAACACATAACTAGAAACTCAAATAACTAGCACGAATAATCAAGTAGAGATATATGGTCTCTACCAAGGTCTTTTATTAGCCAAAGAACATCAAGCAGACACACTTATCGTTATGGGAGATTCTCTTCTAATCCTAGATATGGTCAAAGGCTCCCTCCCAAAGGAGAAATCTATGGGTAACATCATGAAAAATCAGGAAAATTGTGGATGATAGCCCGTGCAATGCATATTTCCACGTCTTGAGAGACTTCAACAGAGAAGCAGACAAGTATGCTAACGAGGGGTGTAAATTGAAGATAGGTGAATTAAATATTAATGGACAAATCAGACATGTTATAATTCCCTAATGGTGGATGCAGTCTATGAAAAAGTTCCCTAGTTGCATTATGTGTTGTAAATTTTGTGTTTTGTTAGGGCAATTTTGTAAGGTATTCACCTACAAAACCTCTCTTTTTGCTGCTCAAATATATTATCCTTAGGAAAATCATGTATTCCTATTGGAAAGGAGAAAACAATTGGAAAATATTGATGAATTAGCTTTGTAATACTTAATGTATTTATTGCAAAGCAAACACAAAATTATATAATACAAATACTCTTTATGGTTAAAACTAAATAAATATTGGATTTAAGGAAACAAATTGCATAGTAAAATATTTCAAAATATTGCAATATATTGTGTGACTAACTATACTAGTGTAATATTTGTAACATCACTTATTTGTAAGACAATACTAGTGGTTCATAAACTTGAGCTGTGCAAACCTCATTAGGCTAGGGTTTTGTAGGCCAGCCTATGCTGTCACAAACTCCTCCAATTCGTTTATTGGTCTATTGGACACTTTAAAGTTTGTCTTAGATAGCTATGCGCTAGAAGGTTTTATGGCATCCTCTTAAGGGGGGGTAGGTCATAACCCTCCTACCAAAATGTAGATTTAGGAGACACCAACACTGGGTGACATGGTCCCTTTTTAGCACCTCATCAATCTACTCCTAGGCATCGCTATAAAAACCCATCAACTAGATTCTCTAATCCTACGTGTGGCTTGGAAAAGTAGAGGCCAAAATCATTGCCTTCCCAAAGCGGTCCAAAATCCAAGATATGAGGTCAAATACTATAACATTGCAAGTCACATCAAATACATGTAGGATAATACACTAATCTATAAATCTATTGGAATTTGGTCGACGCAAAAGGACTCGATCTCATCAATCAAGCACATGTGGCAACCAAAGGGAGACATTGAACTTCAACTGGGACAATAGTCTTTGGAAATTTGGAAGATTGCACAAGAGGCTTTGAAAATGGGCCTTACTTTCTCAATAATGTGGGTCTCTTCATATATTTTTGGACCCCCAAATATAACATTGACAAGGAGAAATTTCTGGGCTCCCCCATATGGATCCAATTTTATGAACTACAAATTGAATATTGCCAAGAAGAGATCCCAAAAGATATTGGCAATACAATTGGTTCTTTTGTAAAAGTATCAGAGATTAAAAATACCAAGTGATACATTACATGCACTAGAATTTGTGTTTATGTGAATATATCTCATCCTTCACCCAAATCCATTAAACTCTCCTTCCAAAATGAGGATACAGTGCAAACCATTAACTATGAGCACATCCCATTCAACGTTGGAAATACTGAGAGGAGGGTGAATCCATATTTCTCTTCAATTAATTAATTTTAATCTTCAGAGCATTCAAATTAATATTAGAATTAGTTTAAAAATAGATCAACATCACATCAGTAAACAACACCATTCAATAATGCATGACATCAAGACAATACACTATGACTTTTGGTGGAAACCCTTTCGAGAGAAAAACCACCAAACACTTCTTAATATTTTTCTTCAATAATTTACATCAATTAGGAAGATCCAACTTCTAATATTTTCAACTCCAACTGAAGGAGGTTCCAACCCCTTGGTTTACAGACTCCAACCTGGAGGACGCTCCCACACCTTGGTTTACTAGCTCCAACGCCTTGGTTTACAAGATCCAACCTCAAGGATGCTTTGACGCCATGGTTTACAAGCTCCAACACCCTGTTTACTAGCTGCAACTGAAAGGATGCTCCAACACCCTGTGCAGGCTCCAACCCACCCTAACACCACCCCGCCACCCTAATCATCCAATGAACCACGTTTCATAATTTTCAGACTGGATCTATATCTGCCCGACAATAATGCAAGAACACAAAATTCTCTGCAAATACAAACTCTGGTCAACAATCAACTCTGATTCTGCTAAAAAATATGCTCAACATCTTTGCATGAATATATTATTAATCCTGCAATCATACAATATGTAAGTCTTACTGTACAACCTGCAACCATATCTACTTAGCATTCTCTAACATCAACAATAATAAATTTTCTAAACCTGTCAACACATATCAAGACCTATATTCAACATAGTAAACATAAACCCTAGCTCATCAAATATGTACCATTGTAAATGATGGCACAATAACAATACCTTTGCTCATAATACAATTCTACTCAAACAGTAAATCCTAGCAATATAAATAACTCTGTCAAGTGCACTGTCACAACAACTCTTCATATACACTATCAAATATTAGATTCACTTGATCTCTCTGCTCAATAATAACAAAAAAATCATTGACCTCAATATCATCCCTCTAACAACTTAGCATACTAAACCTTTATTTATATATATCTTAAACTTTTTAAATATTTTGCAAATCCTTTGAGCTTCTTATACCCAAAGTATTTAATAAAACATATTCCACTTATTCTCTCTCATATCTTCCAATTCCAACAGAAACACATTCTTATGAAATTAGTGAAAAGTATAACTTTCCACTATTCATTACTATTAAGGATATTTATATTCATGAATCCATATTCTTCGGGACACACAGTGCCACATCATGGACAAAACCTCCTTACGACTTCTCCAACGCAACAACCACTTTTTTGTTACATGCACCTACTTACCTAACAACTCACCTTCAATTTTCCACACACGAATTTTGACATTATTTTCCAGGATTCTAAAGGCTTGAAATTTTGGATCTATCTCCACATAATATTATAGTATCGTGTTTCTAATTAACAATATCCCAAACTATTCACTGAGCCCTCCACCCTGTTAGAAAATAAAAAAGGCAAGAATATTTTCTTATGTTGATAATTACTTGTGTTCATATTATTTACTTTAATGTTCTTCTTTTATCTTTGTATCATCAAGCAATCATCAAACAATCATCAAAATAAAACATGAAGATCAGTGACATGAGATGTAGCCTCTTAGCTAGGGCTAAAACCCCTCTATAGGGGAAAACCCAGTCAAACTCTTCCACTAGTAAATCAAATTGATATAGACTAAGACCTTAGACCTACAAGACCTTACTCCTCCACCAAGTCAACCTTCCAAGATGATTCAACAAAGTTCGGTAAGCTCTTCTTTTTCAATAGTTACAGCCCAATGACAATCCATAACTTCGACCCCCAACAACTTCAGAATTTCGGTCTCTAGCAACATTCCAAATTGACCCCAACTACTTTAGAACTTCGGCCCAACAACAATCCAACAAATTCGCCCGTGTGAGACAAGAAGAGAGAAAATTTTGACTTCTTGTCCTTGACAAAGTCCTCCTCCTTTTTTGCTATCCCTTTCCTCCTTGTTCCTTGAAATTCACACCTTTTCTTGTCCCAAAAATTGTAGACCAAACTTGTTGAGTGAGTGCTCCAAATGAGGCCAAGTTGCTGCCTTTATATAGGAGATTTTGCCCCTCAATTAGGCCGACTTGTTTAGTTTGAGGCTGACTTAATGGAGGAGGCCTAGAAGACCTGATTTACATAAAAAATAAATCTATTTCTTGATTGACAATGGCCAAGAAGGGTCTATTACATTATGACATAGACAAGGACACTTGGCATAAATCCTAGAAGCCTACAATGGAGGCTATGCCCTATAAACCATTGACCCGAGCATGAAACCCATGATTTAATAAGTCAATTTATTTTATAATAAAATTTCCTTTTTCTTTATTTTGACAAATACAATTATGAAGACTAAAACTAGTTACATTCTTCAACACTCCCTCTTAACTAGGGAGGTATTCAACCTTACATATATACAAAGGCACATAGAATATGTCAAAGTGATATACTCTACGAAGAGTTCACAACACACATAATGCTAAAAATTAGATACTTGACAAGGGTATTCTAATTGGGTGGGACTGAGGTGAACTCACTCTAGGTGCAATAAGGTTTTTAAGCTCTATCACTAACCCAGGGATATAGGTGTGTATCCAAGGCCAGATCTCCATGGCTAATGCCACCCTCCCTACTTCAATATCTAGACATCAATACATAGACCATCCAAATGTCCTCCCAAGCATCTTGCCATAATATTCTTTCATCTCTCCTTATAAATTAAATAAGATATATATTCGCCACTTCCAAGCATGGTTCATATGTTCAACATTTTTATAGAGAGATCATGCACAATCACAACCCCAATCAATATTAAAACTTCAAATATATAAAAAATTAAACACAAACCTTTGAGGTCCTCAATCATTCAGATGCTACTTATATCATCATCAAGTTATCCAAATACAACTTGTCGGAAGCTTTCTTCTTTCATTTCTTCGGCAACACCAAAAAGAGCCTCAATACTTTTTGTAACTTCATGAATCATGAACATCTATTAGTAGTACTTTCATTCGTCCTTTGGTTTCATTATTTATTTAAGGTATTCATTATGATTGTCATAATATGCCCTCCCTCTTAACTCGAGAGTTATACGATTTCTTCTATCCAAGCTCCCTTTCAACTTAGGGAGATCAACAACTTCCCGCTTTTATAAAATTGAAGAACCTACAACCTTTCAAGGCTTAATTCTTTCTCATGGCATCATGGTCATCTTGATCATCATCATTCTTATAGATTCCTTCATCATGCTCATCATTATTATCATCTTCAATTACGAACATCTTCAACATCTTGAAGATCATGTACCTGTAAAACTTTAATAACAACTACAACGAAATACAAACATATAGAAGCATGAAGTTAACTATTATAATGGAAGCATCAAAACATTCAAACTTTAGACATTAGATACCTAAACCTGGTTAGGTTCATAATCAACAAGAGACACATATTATTACATACTAAACTTCAACTTATTTCTAGGGTTTTGTTATGGACCCTAAACTCCTTTCGAGACACAAAGACTTACATATTAGAAAATCGAATAACAATCCAATCATAGTACTATACATCTAAGGTTTCAACAATATGCTTTTAGAATTACATGTCAAACTCTACTAGGGTTTATTGAAAACCTTAGATTTTATTATCAAATCTAAATATCAATAATAATATACTCATGTCCTAGAATATCAATCTCTACTAGGGTTTTTGTTACAAACCCTATATTTCACAAACTAAAACATTAGGTTAACATAATTGCATATACATATATAGGAATCCCTAGAATTTCACATCAATATCTACTAGGTAAGCCCAAAACACGAACATCAATACATCAAAGTTAGATATACAACAATTTTGTTTAGACTAGGGTTTCAATCATACAAAAGAATATACACCTAGGGTTTCATTCCTAGGATGTTACTTTAGTTATTACAAGGGTTTTGTTTATAAACCCTAATTTACCAAACCCTAAAGATCTAGGGTTTAATTTAGACATTAACAACAAATCCTAAAGGACTAGGGTTTTTACCTTAACATTATCAAAACCCTAAACTTCAAAAGAACAGGATTTGTAAACTTTATCATCAATCCCAAAGTAGACTAGGGTTTCATTATTAATATCAACATACCCTTAACAACAAGAGGCTAAGGTTTTACATTTAACCCTAAATGTTAGGGTTTCACAATAATGATCAAATGATAGCATAGCAAGGGTAGATTCAATCTAATGATTAATCACCCTAACAAGAATATTTATGTTTCAAAACCCTAGACATAAAGATTCCAATAATGTAAAATAATTTTCTAAAGAAAAATGATCACACCTTTTGTTTTTTTGGTAACAAAATTTTTAAGACATACCTTGAGTTGTTCTTTAACAAACCTTGTAGGAAATCAACTGTTGAAGGGCTTCCTTTGCAACATAACTTCCTTCATGATTCAACACTTTCCTTTGATGTCTCCTCCACAACCTTTGTGTATTTTGCAAGCTTTTATAACCAAGGAAAATATAAAGAAAAGGTTATTAGTACACAATATAAGAAAATCTCGATATGAGGAGAAAACCAAACATAAAAGAGGAAACAAGGAAGGCTCCCTCTTAATCTAATCTTTCTGAATGATACCTACAACTTAAAAGATTCAAAAAGTTCTAATAAGATATATCTATGACTTTAGAAATATAAAAAAAAAAAAAACATTGCAAAACTTAAATTAGAAGGATATGCAAGGGATATTATCCGTGAGAGTTTCTAGAAAATAAATCTTTGACTTCAGATTATCCAGTCTTTTTCTTCTTAGATGGAGCTTCATCGACAACATCTGCATGTTCTTTTTCCCTCTTCTTATTCCTTGGATCTTCAGGAAATTGAATTTTGCAATGACCCATCTTGTGACAGTTGTAACATTCAATTTTGGATAGGTCAACTTTCTTCTTTGGTCCTTTGAACTTCTTGAAGGTTCCCTTCTTTTTATGATTATCAAAATAGGCATTAGATGCGTTGTCTTCTTCATCATCCTTTTTATAGTTTACTAATGATATTCAAGCTTCTTCTTGACTGCATGCACTCCATATTTGTTCGAAGGTTGGAGTATCCTTCCAACTGCTAATCCATGATGCAAAGCACTCCAAGATTTTGGTAGACCCAGAAGAGCAACAATTACGAGTTCTTTTTCTCCACTACATCATATATTGCTTGGATTTCATCTCTTATTCTAGATATCCTTACAAAATATGATGACACAATATCATCTCTTGTCATCCTTATTGTCCTTAGTTCATTCTTTAGGCTAGCTATCTGACCATTGTTATTTATGGTGAATAACTTGGAAAGAGCTTCATACATTTCTTGAGTAGAGTCCATGTTGGATATGTATGGAATTAGGTTATCCTTTACTCTATCCACTATCAAATTCCTGGCCAAGATTCCAATTTCTTTGAACTTCTCCTTTCCTTCATCATCTGTAAATTTATTAACTTTTCCTAGAACAAGATCCAAAACTTTGTGTTTAGCAAGAATAAGATCTATCCTCTTTTTCCATGCCTCATAGTTGGAGGCTCTTTTTAGCTTGTTTTCTGCCTTCATTGTAGTTGACATAGTTCCTATAGATAGTAGTCTCCTTGTATAGTCCTTTTCCTTAATGACCTTTGTTTGATCCCCTTTTCTTTAATAGATCTTCAAGCTACCTTTTTCTTCCTTCTTCACTTCAACTTTGATAAGATGTTAGAAAATCAGAAAGGCCAAAGGATTTTCTTATGTTGATAATTACTTGTGTTCTTATTATTTACTTTAATTTTCTTCTTTTATCTTTGTATCATCAAGTAATCACCAAAAAAAAACTTGAAGGTCAACGACACCAGATGTAGGCTCTTAGCCATGGTTAAAACCCAATCAAACTCTTCCACTAGTCAATAAAATTGAGATAGATCAATACCCTAGACCCACAAGACCTTCCTCCTCCTCTGAGCCTTCCAAGACTATTCAACAAACTTTAGTAGTCTCTTCTTGTTTAGTAGTTACAACCCAACAACAATCTAAAACTTTGGCCCCAACAAATTCAAAATTTTGGTCCTCAAGAACAATCCAAAATTTTGACCCTAGCTATTTTAGAACTTCGGCCCAACAACAAACCAACAACTCCGCCCGTGTGAGACAAGGAAAGAGAAAATTTCAACTTCTTGTTCTTGACAAAGTCCTCCTTTTTCGCTAGCTCTTTCCTCCTTGTTCCTTGAATTTCTCACATTTTCTTGTTCCATAAATTGCAGATCGAACTTGTTGAGTGAGTGCTCCAAATGAGGTCGAGTTGTTGTCCTTATGTAAGATATTCTTCCCCTCAATTAGGCCGAATTGGTGGAGGAGGCCTAGAAAACCTAATTTACAACAAAAATAAATTTGTTTATTGATTGACAATGCCCAAGAAGGGTCAATTAAATTATGACATAGACAAAGACACTTGACATAAACCTCAAAAGCCTACTGTAATGTCCCCTAATAATAATAAAAATAATAAATAATAAATAAAATATTATAATATTAAAATATAAACAAATAAATGATAAACAATAAAGAAAATATAATAATGAATAAATAAATAATAAGAAAATTAAAGAAAATATAACGATAATAAAGAGAGTATAATAATAAAAACAAATAAATAGTAAATAATAACGCTGAAGCTCTAAATAAATATATATAAAAGTGTACTATAAAAATAGTAAAAATAAGCAAAGTTAACAAAAAGTAAAAATGAATAAAATAAAAAAGAATTAAATTAAGAGA
Source organism: Pinus taeda (assembly GCA_000404065.3). Taxonomy (NCBI): domain Eukaryota; kingdom Viridiplantae; phylum Streptophyta; class Pinopsida; order Pinales; family Pinaceae; genus Pinus; species Pinus taeda. The sequence continues at coordinate 32,814 of APFE030646016.1, forward strand.
AATATTAAATTAAGTAAAATTTAAAATAAAGAAGTAAAAGATGCATGTTAATACATGGAATATGTTCATGTATACCCATTTCCATTGTTTGGTGGTCTATTTAATAGACGATGAGGAAGATGAGATTTATCATTCCTTCCCCCATTCTCTGGGGAGAAAAGTGTTGTGAGACAAATGATTCCCTAGCAGTAGTACGTTGATTGAGGGCTCAAGGGTGACTAATTGTAGAAAGATTATGTGTAGCTGAACCTATGGTTGGGTGGAGAGTCGTCCCCAAAACTTTTTTGCGGTTAGCAAGATTCAAATAACGTTCAAATCCAAAATTACAAGTAAGGAATATCACCGTTACAGGTAAGTGTTCTTTGCTCCTATTTCTAAAAAATTCTATGCTAATTAGTTGAATAGAGGTGTGTTGATTGTAAATCACATAATTGATCTAATTAGTTGCATATTTCAATTTCGGGGTTGTTACATATGGTACCAGAGCAGGTTCAACTCTATGTGACCTCTAGGTAAAAGTTTGAGAAAAATATTTAATTAATTGCATCAATAATTTTGCTTGATGACGGGGAGAAATTTAATGAAAATAAATTTGAGAAATAAATTCAATTTTTATCATTTTCTACAATAATTATTAAATAAATATCATTGCTTTTATGAAAGTAGATAAACAAAAAAATTTTAAATAATCTTTGGATGTATATACATACTCTACAATATAGT
>APFE030646016.1:34336-67356 GCA_000404065.3 Pinus taeda
AAAAAAGCTACATTATATTATCATAATTTCAAAAACAAAATACATCAACAGATTGTCTCAGTACATCATTGCTGCCACATTAGGCAAAATAACAGGCTTGAGAGCTAACAAGAGTTTTGCTCTAGACAAGATTGAGCTTGTGAAGAAGCCAAGACAACTCGTGTCATTGGTTATTTCCGAACCAAAAGTAGCACAAGAAGATAATTTTCCAGAATTACACATTACAGGGGTGGGTTGGGGAGAAACGGTGGCGGGGCTGCAAAGAACGATGCCCATCAATATGCTCCACTCGTGTCTCCAATGCATGAAGGTGGTCATTTGTTCACAGGAGCTGTCGTCGAAGGCCATCTATAGAGTCCAGGAGTTCATTCTGCGTGTGTTGGAGGTCGTTGATGTAGGCCTCCAGTTAATTTTGGTCATCATAACATTGTTCCATCAGAGTCTCCATGCTCAGATGGAGATTGTTCAATTGTGCCGTAATGGAGTCTAGGGTGGCCGGGGCCTCTACGCGGCCCAGGGAGCAACCTGGGGACATGGCTACCTCAACATCAGAGTGGAGGCTCTCAGTCGACTCCGAGCCTGAATTGGGCACATACTCCGACAGATGATTTTCCATATGGTGGCCGACTCCCCCTCTGCGAGCGCAACCTCTCTGTCTCAGCATACATTCGACTCCTCCTTTGCTAGTTGCACCACCACAGGGATGAACTTGACTGCCTTGTGCAACCCATCACACAAGCCTAACATGGAACAAACACAAAAATACACTGCTTACATCCCCGACGTCAGGGTTCACTGTATACCTGTTGCAATTCCCGTACCTCTCCCCACTGTCTGCCGACGAGATGGAGGGCGCGCTACTAGTCCTAAAGTGTACAAGCTTCTCCAGCGGAAGAAACATGACCCAAATTATTTGCCACATTGCCTCTCTAAAGGAGCAATCTCGTTCCTGAAGTAGACCTAAAGTGAAGCAAGCGAAGTGATAGCCCACCACCCACACTCTCTAACCCTAAAACTGTAATTCTCGTCGTCAAAACTATTCTAGTTCTTTCCCGGATCCCACGGCCAGAGTGCTTGCAGGTTCCAGTCCCCTACATACCCGCCTGCACCAAACTCATCCCGCACTATCGCCCCAAGTCTTCGCCTGAGCTAGGACACCAATACCTCACTTCTCTCCCGCACCCAACACTCCCTCTTCATCGCCCGCTTAGGCCCGCTTTGGTGAGAAGTTCTGACGAGGCCAACCTGAAATTTTTATGCGGCAGATTCACCCCACAATTGGCCAACCAGTCTGTGACTTTGTTACCTTCTCGGATAATATGGCTAGTACTGATGTGTTCGAAGTTGGTTAGGGCGTTCAGGACGCGAGAAAGTTGAGATTCCAGTCTCCAACTCCTAACTGCTTTTTGGGGGGAGAGACATTGATGATCCTCTGGACCATGTCTATGATGAGGCACGAGTCCCCCACTATTCTTATTCTTCTATATCGAAGGTGGGAGGCCTGGCTCATGTCTACTTCCAATCTTGTCAATTTAGCCACATTGTTTGTTGAGATACCACAGAAGCCTGAGTAAATTGTCCTTGGGGAGCCAACAGAGTCACGAATGATGCCACTGAAGCCTGCTAGTTTGGGATTACCCTTGGAAGCCCCATCGAAGTTAATATGAAGGCAACTATCAGGGGGAGGGAGAAATGAGGGGGGGGGAATGGGCAGGGGAAGGTCGCGGGGTAGGCGTGCCGGGGTAAATCAAGGCAAACGAGAGGTTCAGATGGGCTAGAATCCAGGCTTCAGTTCGGTCAGGGTCCTAGTCATCAGGTGACCATTTTTCAGAAAGGATGGATTCCAGAATGTTCGACATTGTCTGGCTCTATATGTGCACACTAGAAGGCGTTTTTCCATTGAATAGGCTCGATTCCTCTCTTTCCAGGTGTTCCACAGAAGTAGACCCAGAGTGAGCCACAATACACTGTTCACCACTGAATTAGAGAATCAGTTAATTTGCAGGTTCTCAAGGAGTTCGTGGATGTCGTCTGGTTGGCTAGCTATTGGACCAAAGAGGTTGGAAGCTTGATTCCAAACTTCGCGTGTTATGGGGCAGCCTCCAAAGAGATGGGAAAGGGATTCTTTCACCTGCTTGCATAGAAGGCACATTGATGGGCTAAGAAATCCCCGTTTCTGGAGTTGATCCCAGGTTAGTATCCACTTGTGAACCACTAGCCAAAGGAAGTGAGTAACTTTGGGCCACAGATTGTTGTGCCAGATATGTCGCCAGAAGAGATGGTCTGATTGTGCTCGACCGTTAGTCCGAATGAGATAAGATTCCTTCGCTGAAAAGGTTCTCGATGTAGAATGAGCCCATCTGACTTTGTCCATATCCTGGGATATATGTACTTGACGTTGTGAGAGATGAGCCCCCAGACGTTCGCTGACGTCTTGTGAGATTGCTCCCAGTCAATCTGCATCAGATTTCCATCTCCGCCATCCATGGTTGTTAACACCTTCCAACAAGTAATCCACCACACAGAGGGTCGAGATTGAGTGGAAGAGGGGCATCAAGTCAGAGAGAAATTGATCTTGATCAAGTCGGGGGAGTTGCTACCAAGAGTCTTGGAAGAAGAGGGAAGATTTCTCATTTCTTACTTCCCAGAAGAAGCAGTCTTGAATCAGATCACTATTATTATTAGCACAGTCCCGTATTGTAGATCCAATGCTTGGAAGAGGTTCACAAAGGTGGGCTTCCTGCAATTTTCCTTGTCCATATTTCTAAGACCATATTGTATTCTAGAGTTCATCCCCCCCTTGAAGCCACCTCCACCAGAACTTTACGCCAAGGGTGTCACTTAATATGGCCGCATCCCACAAATCGAGCCCTCCCATGGCCTTTGGGAGACAAAGTTGATGCTATGCTACTAATGGCCATTTTCGATACATGGTTGCCCCACTTCAAAGGAATCTCCTGAACATGGATGATAACTCAACATAGATGCTTCTAGGAGTCAGAAGGGTAGATAGTTGATATAACAACATAGTTTGTAGAAAAAATTTCACAAGTGTGGCCCTCCCAGCTAGGTTGAGCACATCGAAGGTCCAGGTTGATAGCTTTTTGGAGAGTTTGGTGTAGATGTATTTCCAAGGGGAAATGCAGAGGGGGTTAAAAATGAGGGGGACCCCCAAATATTTTGAAGGGAGAGAACTAATTGAAAAACCCAGGGCATGGGCGAAACAAGCTTGGATTGGTGGGGGAGTATGAAATAAATAGATACTCAATTTATCCTTATTCAAGAGCATACCTAAAGCATCTTGGAAGTCCACTAGAATATTATTCAGCTAGGTTGCTTCCCAGATAGTCGCTTTCCCAAATAGGAGGTTGTCATCCATGAACTACTGGTGAGTCATATAGACATTGGTGCCATGAATGCGAATGTCACTCAATAAGTTCCATTGTTTTGTTGCCTTGATCATCCTTCCCATACCTTCTGCTGCTATGATGGAGAGGAAGGGGGATATAGGGTCAACTTGACGAATACCACGAGATGGTCTGAAGGTTGCCGAGCGAGAGTTGTTAATCAAAATGGAGAAGAAAGGGGTGGAAATCAGGGATCTAATCTAGTGAACCCAATCATCTGCAAATCCAAATGCCTTAATAATTGCCAGTAGATAGTCTCAATTCAGCTGGTCATAGGCTTTTGACAAATCTAGTTTGAGCAGCATGCCTTTTGTTTTGGTGGATTGCATAGAGTGGATGGTCTCATGTGTCGAGACAATGCCATCAAGGATTTGGCGACCTTCTACAAAACCCGATTGTTCTTGATGGATTATGTGGTGGAGGATGGGCTTCAGGCATTTGACCAGGATCATAGAGTGGATTTTATAAATGACATTATAGAGGGAGATGGGTCTAAAGTCACTAAGGGCAAGGGCGTATTGGGATTTGGGGACGAGGGTGAGGAAGGTGGCGTTCAGGCCCGACGAGATTACACGAAGGCAATGAGATTCCTCCATTAGGTCCCATATCTCTTGCCCCAGAAAAGGCTAGCTCGCTTTGAAAAATTCAGCAGTGAATCCATTCGGGCCTGGGGCTTTATTGAGCAGAAAGGCTTTAACTACTTCTTCCACCTCAGCAAGCGTGATGGGGCTAAGCAGGCCTTCATTTTGGGTAGGGTGACCAAGGATGGGATATGGGTCCTGACATCTGAATTGGTTCGGACCTATCATAACCTTCATCTTGCAATAGAGCTGAAAAATATGCTCTGAGTTTTCTTTCGATGTCTTCCTACCATTCGTAGCATCTACCTGTGGATCCTTGAAGCTGGGTGATGCGATTTCGCTAGCGGTGATTGACCATAAACCTGTAAAATAACTCGGTGTTGCGCTCTCCCTCACGGAGCCATTGGACCCATGATTTTTGGTGCCATATGATCTCTTCTTGGCCTTTTATTTCCTCTATCTCTTGAATTAGAATCCCCTCTGCTTTAGCCAATTAAGGAGAGTGACCACCTCAAATGATTGCCCTCTCTATGTCTTCTAGGCAAGCTTCTAGTTTTTTCTTCTCCTAAAAATATTCCCAAACTCTTCCCAGTTCCAGGTTTTTATTTTGAGCTTCAATGCCTAAAGTTTCTTTTCGAAGGATTGCATCTTGTTTCCTAGTGGATTAACCGTATATGTCCACCAGGTTTCTAATTTCTCCAGGAAGCCAGGCTGCCATAGCCAGAAGCTTTCAAAGCGGAATGGCTTCCGCTGAGGAGTAGTCAAGGAAGTGATATCCAGACTGATCAACCAGTGATTCGAGCTGAGGGATGGAAGAATATTTGTTTCTACATTTGGATCTAGAAGGATGAAGTGCTAAGATAAGAGGAAGTGATCCAGACGACTAGCCACCTGATTCTACCCTCCTTCTCAACTAATTCATGTGTGGAGTCCATGCTTTGGGAGAATGCCCACCGGATGTAGCTCTTCAATAGCATCATTAAAGTCCGATGATGATGGTTCCAACCTTTAGATACCTCCCCTCTTTACATCAAGATTGTGGATCATGTTTAAATCCCCTCCTATAATCTAATCCTCCTTTTCCCAAGAGCTTCCTAAGCCATGCAGTGAGGGTTGGAAGGGCCATAAACCACTGTAGGACTCATCCAATTATCTGTTCCTACCAGTCTGAAGGCTGTTGACAGGGAGAATCAGGTTCCAACCCAACTAGTGAGCACAACCTTGTCAGGATCCCAGAGAACAGTTAGACCACCTGTGGTCTTGGTCGTGTCTATTGACATGACTTAACTATTCTTCCAGCATCTCTAGCTGTTCTCTATGAGTTTCTTATCATTCTTTTTTGTTTCTTGTATTAAGACTATAATGGGCTTATGCTTAACTATATTTTATTTTAGGGATTTGATCTTACTTGGGCTGTTGAGGCCCTTGATGTTCCGAGAGATGATCTTCATGAGAAAGGTGGGGTGGATCTGGGAAAGTAATCCGTCAATTGTCCCATCTGCCCTGAATTCAACAACAATTCCCTAGCTTCACGGATCAGGTCTTTAGTCGATTTATTCCTTTCTTTCCTTTCTCTGAGCCTCTTGGCTCGACAATGGAGAGGGCTAGAGGGTTTTTGTCTTTCCCTATACCTCGTAGATCTGGATCTGTTTTCCCCGATCTAGCCGTCTATTGGGAGTAGAGATGGCCAAAGTGCAACATCTGACTTCCTGGTATGTCTTTAGTATTTACTTTGATCCAAGCTTTGAATGTATCGACCATTTTCTACTCTTCAACACCTAACATGTTATTCTTCTCTTCTACTTCCAGGATCTTGTTTATGTGGGTAAGGATGTCTTTAACCCTTCGAGCATCCTCTGAATGTTCTGGCATCTTACGCTTGGATGTGATCTTTTCCCCTAGGGAGAGGGGTTACTTGTCAACTTCCATGGACTGTGAGATCTCCTTAGAGAATGAGGGGATCTCCCCCCCCCCCGTCTGCTCCTGATCAAGATCCAGGTTTTCTAGGGCGGAAAAAGGGTTGTGGGGACTGGGAATCGACATGGGTTTTGGGACCATGGTGGCCGAAGTCTTATGATCCTGCTAGATCTCATCAGACATGGTTTATGGCTACAAAGGGTCTTGGGGAGGACGGTTTGGCCGAGGACGACATCCTTTGACTTGTTGGAACCCTTCTACATGTCAATGTTGAGTGACTAATCTAGCTTCCTTCGCGTTAGTCAAGGGGAAATCTCTGAATAAATGACCATACTCATGGAATCTTTAGCACTTGAAAGGGATATGTTCATAATCGAGAGGCTGGATCCAAGTGGTATCATGATAGATTAATTCGATTGACTCTGGTAGAGGTTGTGAGATGTTGATATGGACACAGATCTAGGCAAAGGCTACACGACGATGCTTTTTGGTAACCTCAGAGATTTTTGAAAAATTGTCCAATGGAGTTACCAATGCCTTCAAGGATATATTGCTTCTAGAATTCATTCAAGAGGGAGTAGAGGCACACCCAAACTGGAGCTGCTATGAATTCTTCCTTGTCATGGTTGTAGCATTCCTCACAGTATCTAATGAAAAACCCCACACTTCTCATAAAATATGGCCTGTTTTCGAAGATGCGTTGCTTGTCTTCCAGATATGCAAAGATGACCGTAAAGAACCCTTTATCTTGGAGTTGGAGCTGAAACTGCCCTTGCGACGCCCATTTATGTTGGATCCACATTAAGATGTCTTGCTCCTTGGGCCAGATGCCCAGGAATTTATAGATCATGGCATGATCTTTCATGTACTGGCAACCTTTCTCTAGTCGATTATTAGGGATTACAAACTTAGGGCTAGTTGTTTCTTGTGGCAAACATCGGTTTTTCCCCTCTCTCGCTTGCCACTGCGCTTCCATGGCATGGGTTTCGTCAGCATTTTGTGAGGTGGTAGCCTTTGTCGGGTTCAATCATCCTTGCACGAACGAGATCTAATTCACTGCGTCCCTGAAGGACTGCGACCCCTCACCCCGTGGTGGGGGGTCAATCATGATTGTGCCTCTTAGCTGCCAATGCGATCTAGTTGAACCGGTGGCTAGCAACTGGATCAGAGTGTTGATCCGATCCGTTAGGGGATCTGATTCGTCAGGAGGCCATGCTGTCAGCTGGTTCTATTTTAAATTTTATTATTATTATTTATTTAAATTAAAATTTATCTTAAGTTAGTTATGTATAATTGGTCACAAATAACTAAAAGTTATTTGATTGTTATCTTAAACTTTATGATTTATTTTTAAATTAAAAAATATTTTGGAAAAAGCTAAAATAAAAGCTAATTATAAATAATTAAAATTTATATTCTAAATTGTAAATGAATTATAGATAACTAAATTTATATCTCATACTGTAAACCAAAACCCAAAAATTAAAGAGAAGTTTTACTTAATTTGTTATGACATACATAATTATTAATCATATAAAAGTTATGTGTTTGTACAAATAGAATAATGATGATGTAATAACATTCTAAGAGGTTTATATTTTGGTAAGTTCATATAATATATATATTTATAATGAGATAAATATATATGTTTATTATATATATATATATATATATATATATATAATATATTATATATATATATATATATATTTTAGAAGTATGTTGTAATATTTCGTTGTATGAAGGTTTATAAAATTATTGTTTACCAACCTAGATCCATCTAACACCGGACCTATCAAGCGCCGAGAGGGATCAAATCTCTCAAGGTGTAAACCTATTTTTTGAGTGCAAAACTTAAGGAAAGGTTTGCACCTCGAGAGATTTGATCCCTTTCGGTGCTTGATAGATCTGGTGTTAAGATGGATCTAGGCTGGTTTCAGTCGTGTGCAGTCATACAAAATTTGCTGAGCATCTAATTATTTTGATCATTTTAAATATTCTAAATATGTCTAATATTAATTTGGTCAATTTAATTTAAAATTTGCTTAGTTACCTTAGTTTGTTGAGATGAGAGAGACTGTTAGTAACTTAAATGATGAAAAATGATGAAATACAAATTTTGAGTGCAAAGTGTCAATGTAACAATTTTGATAGATAGAAAATGTGAATACTAAGAATATAGTCAATTACAAACAATCTTCATTGCAATCAATCTAAAACTATTTTCTTCTACTGTTCCTATTGTCACACCTATTAGTTTTTCCATTTTCTCATATCGATCATATGAAAAGAGTAGTTGGAATCATAGACCATTCAAATATTTAACTCGAGCTACTGTAGTAAACAACATACCTTGTCTCTGTTGCTCTCCTATATTAATTGTAGTTTTCTCGAAATTCAATCATTGTGACTTATGGAGTGTTAAACCCCAAATAATTTTCAATGGTAGTTATTTTCTATTACTGCGTTTGAATGAAAAGTAATTAACAATGTTGAATGATGGAAAACGGGAATAATAAGAATATACCCAATTATAAATAGTTTATGGCTTCAAGAAACAAACATTTGGGGTAAGCAAACATTTTATTGAGGATGAAAATTCAAGTATCATATTTATGGTTGAATAATTTTTATGTGCTTACACTGGGAGAGAGTGTGTATGTTTTGGGGGTGAGAAGGAGAGACAAGGGGAGATAGATATATAGATGGGGGGGAGAGGGAAGAAGAGAGAGGCAAAGACAGGGAGGGAGGAAGAGATATATATATGGAGAGAGAAATGTTAGAGAGAGAGAGAAGGGGAAGAGAGAGAGAGGGAGGGAGAGAGAAATATATAGATATGGAGAGAGTGTGTGTATGTTTAGGGGTTGAGATAGAGAGATAAAGAAGGAGAGACAATGTGAGATAGAGATATAGATGGAGGAGGTAGGGATGTGCTTACACTGAAATCAATGCACACTACTAATCTAATTACTTTGAAATTAATGTGCATCATACATCTTGTTTCATCAAATCAGAAATCAATATTTACACTAAAATCAATGCATCTAGTGAAAACAATCAAATAGGATTAGAAATCAACATCTATACCGAAATTAATGCATCTAGTGCAAGCAATCAAATAGGATTAGAAATCAATATCTACACCGGAACCAATGCATCTAATGCAAGCAATCAAATATGAGTAGAAATCAACATCTACGCTGAAATCAATGCATCTAGTGTAAGGTATTAAATATGATTAGAAACCAACATGTAAATTGAAATCAATGCATCTAGTGGAAGCGATCAAATAGGATTAGAAATCAATATCTACACTAAAACCAATGCATCCTGCGCGAGCAATAAAATAGAAGTCGAAATCAACATCGACACTGAAATCAATGCATCTAGTGTAGGGTATTAAATAGAATTATAAATCGACATCTACACTGAAATCAATGCATATTGTTCATGTGATAAAATAGGATTAGAAATCAACAACCACATTGAAAATCTATAATATTCATGACTTTCTAGATCTAACTTTTATGTCTGTATTTGTCTCTGTGAGACTCTTTCCTCTCCCCTCTCTCTCCACCTTCCATTATGTGTCTATCTCCCTCCCCCTCTCCTTCTCTATCTTCCCCTCCCTCTCTCCCCCGTCTCACTCTATCTGCCTCTCCCTAACTTTCTCTATCTTTCTCTTCTTTCCTCTCTCCCCTTGCTATCTATATTTGTACCTCCCTCCATCTATCCTTTGTCTATCTATCTCAACCCCCTAAACATATGTCACACACTCTCTCTCTCCTCCGTCCATCCTCCGCCCCCCCTCCACACACACACACACACACACACATCCCTCTTCCTTTCCCTCTCTATCTATTCCCCATTCTCTCTCTCTCTCTCTCTCTCTCTCTCTCTCTCTCCCCATCTATATCTCTATCTCCCATCTATCCCTCTTCCTCCCTCCCTCTCTTTGCCTCTCTCTTCTACGCGCTCCCCCACCCCATCTACATCTCTATCTCCCGTTGTCTCTCCTTCTCACCCCGAAAACATACACACACTCTCTCCATATCTATCTCTCTCTCTCTCCCTCCCTCTTCCTCTCCCTCTCTCTCTGCCTTCTCTCTCTCTCTCTCACACACACACACACACACAAACTCTCCATCTCTCCCTTGTCACTCCTTCTCCACCTTTCTCTCTCTATGTCTTTCTTCCCCTTCCAAATCCATCTCTCTCTCCCCCTCTCTCTGTCCTCTCTCTCCCCTTCTCTCCCACCTCCCTCCATCTCTCCCCCCATCATACACATTCTCTCTCTCCTCTCTCTTTTTCCTTCCTCTCTCTCCCCTTCTCTCCCACCTCCCTCAATCTCTCCCCCCATCATACACACACTCTCTCTCCACCCTCCAACCTTGTCACTATCTCCCTCTCTCTCTCCTCCTCTCTCCCCCCTCCATATATATGTCTCCTTGTCTCTCTCTTCCCTTTCTTTCCCTATCTTTATCCTCTCCTTTTCTTTCTATTCCCTTGTCTCCTCTCTCCCCCTCCTCTCTCTCTTCCTTTTTCTCTCTCATTGTGTCTCTCACCTCTATGTCTCTCTCCCACACTCTATTCCCCCTTCCATTTCATTCTCTGTCTTAAATATGGTCCCATTATATTGTATTTAAGAAAGTATATAAATTAATAAAAATCATAATTGGTTGTAAAATATTAAACCTATATTTTGGATAAATCATGTTAAAGAAAATACAATATTAAAAAAATTAAAAGAATCACGCACTATCTTTCCTCTATCATTGTTAATCACTTTGCTTTCTCATCACTTGGATCCTTGGTTAAGATGCATCTATCCTAGTTATTTATAACATTATTTATATTATATAAATTTCACATATGTATATATAAAAGTATTCTCATTTTTTAATTTATTAAAACCTCCATTTAATCTCTATTAAATTTTACCTAATATTTCAGGTCACACCCTACCCTAAATATTACATTCTACTCAATATTTCCCCTCACTCCTACTAATTTTATTGAGCACCTTCCATTATATTTAGTTTACCTTCCTACAACTAAAAACTTGAACGAATTTACCTGACTATTATGAGAAATAATTTTTTTTAGCCCCACAACCAATAGCTAGGCCTAACCCCAAGGGCTTTGGGGAGAATTGACCCTGTGACCTCCCAAACGACGAGGCACTTATTTAACCAGTTGAGCTAATCTTTGGGGCTTGTGTGTTATTTGAATGTAAATTAATAATTCATTAAAAAATTATTTGAATATTAAATAATAAAAAAAGAATAACATATGGAATAAAAGAAGAAAATATGCAAGGATTGAGATCAAATTTGATTACTTACATTGGAGGAGAAGTGAATAAACAAAAACCTAGTAATAATGATGTGTATCAGTTAGTTAAGTATGATGGAGTGATTGAAATTTTGGATTCATGGTGAATATTAATAGTTTGCTAGTTGACTTTTCTCTAAAGATGTAGCCTCTTGAAGAAGGAAAGAATGGTAATGAAATCCTAACAATGAACATTAGGAAGATGTCATCCAATATGAAGTTCGAGACTAATAATAGGCTAAATTTGCTAAGTTACATATGCAAACTAGGCGTGGAAAATCACATTTGAGTGAATTAAGGTGGATTATGTACAAATTTATTGTTTTGAAATTAATGTAAGTCATGTGTATCTTAAAGAGGTTGTATTAAAAAATAACCATAGGAATTGCATTGTCACTAAGATCTTTATGTTTTCACTTCTTAAAGGCACACCTTTTAGAGTGATGCATTGTGGAAACTTAATGAAATATGGGAAGATTGAAGTGTTTTAAGTTTTTTATATCCCAATGAGATGAGGACCAATCCACAACAAAATTTTCAAACTTATTTATGATGAAGCTATGGGTGATGATTACCTTGACAACCTACTAGCAATGATGTAATTTGGAAGTGAGAATTTAGTGATATAAATGAAAGGAGGCAATGTTTATCAATTATCATGTTTTCTTATCAAAGGGAAAATATTAGTACGATATACAATCCATAAAGAATTCACAGTTTCATGTGGAAAGTATTTAAAGTGGATGTGGAATGTATTTAATGTACCTATAGAATAGAATTCAAGATGTTATGACTTTGTTTCGAAGATATTGATGAGTGGATTGAACAAAATGATTGGTAAGGGTCATATTGTTGACCTACAAAATTTAAAAGTGTCAAGATAGGAATTTGTGAATACTTGTAATTGGTGAGAAATGACAAGCGATAAACTAGGCGGATTAATGAGAAAACATTGAGCATGAAGCATAAGAACATATGTTGTTGGAAATTCTACAATGATTTTTCAAGAAGAATATGCACAAATTGACAAACGAAGTGAGATTAAGTGGTATTGAGATGAGAACTTGATGAAATAAGTAGGTCTTTTGAGGATGTATAATGATAATTACACAATGATGGATAAATTACTAGGGATCAACAAACCCTCATGCAAGTTGATTAAGCAAGATAACAAACTTAAACAAAGATAACCTAGTGTATGTGTGCTATTAAGTAGAACAATACTAGAATGGATAAGCAAAATAGGTATAGTGATCTTGGAATTTTAACTTGATATTTATGATTTAAATGATTTGACAAACGATAATATATTAAAAATGATTTTCACTAAAATTTCCTTCGAGAAGGAAGAATATCTAACGAGAGATTAAGGCTCAAGATGATGAGGCTCATTTGAAATTTAATGATGTACATAGATGAGTATAACTACGGTGTAAATGGCAAACTACCTAATAGAAAGAACAAGAAATGATTATGACATGACACTAATAGTACTGATGAGATAACATAAATTCTAGAGGGATGTTGAATAATCTTAATTCATAGTTAGTATTCATTGCTTATATAAGTAAATGAAACTAATTCATGATAATAATGCTTAAAGCGTATTGTTATTCTATATTTGATAAGTATTGAGTTGATTCTCATATAAATGATGGTATGTGGTAAATGGATATAGTTTTGATGAGACGTTAATGGTGCATATGTGGTGCTTAATTATTTATTTGTTATGATAATGATGTTGAATGTGCATGATGGATATGATATGCATAGAGATCATGATGTTATGATAAGATGTATGTTGACATGTGGTTCATTTATTATGTGATGTCATGATGCAAATATGTGCATGTTATAAGTTATGACGATATTTTATGATGTGAAACATGTGGTAATCACATGCAGATTTTACTACATGCAAGAGCATGCAGTTCTTTACTATTTAGAATGTTATGATAACAATGATGTTATGTTATCAGGATGACATGCAAGAGTAGGCATATGGATTATTTTCTTTGATACTATGATTATAACTAATGCATTAGTTACATGTTTAACTAATATCCAACTGCTAACTTTGGGTAATGATACATCAATGCTATTTATTCATGAAGATTGTATGGTTTTTTCACCTTGTCTTGAGCATGAACCACATTAGTTGGTTCGAAACGTCGACCACATCGTGATGATGCGATTAATCAAAAAGACATTTATCTACAATATGGATCACAAAAGTCTCAGATATAATATTGCTTGCATGTTGAGATGTGGTGACTGACAGGAACTCCATAAATGGGTCGAAAATGATGATTTATTTAATGATCTCGTGGGAGCCCATACCTGTGAGGGAGAATATGTAACACCATATGGGATGGGGACATACTCAATCAACACTACATATGCTAGTGGTTCCTTTGTCTTGTATAGTTCTTGATGGATAGCTCTTGAGGTGATATGGGACCATCTTGAGGAGGCCAAGTGCCTGATATTGTAGGCTAGGTGCTTGATAATGGATTGGGAGGCCGAAGTCTGGTGGGGGTGTAAGGACTTCGATGCTTGGGGCTATGCACCTTCGTGAGTGTGGAGGGAGTGGGTCAGCATTGTGAGATGTCCGAAGTCATTGAGTATTGGGACTTGATGCCTGCCTTGGGGCAGATGAGGTCTAATTTGGGCACGAGCCTTAGAGCCAGCCTTGGGCTATGGTACGGACTGGTGAGGCTTATCCCTGGTTATGAAAGTGGGAAAAATGACAAAGATTCCTTGAGATTTCCCAAGTGTTGTGGAAACTTTTGATGCTTGCTGGTTATACTAGTTCAGTAGAGAGTGTAGGGCAAACATGAAATAATAAATAACTACATAAATAAAATGTTAAATTATTCAACTTAACTTCGGGACAAAGTTCCTTAAAGATGGGGAGTGTGTAACGTTCCCTAATAATAATAAAAGTAATAAATATAAATAAAATACTATAAATTTACAATAAAGCAAATAAATGATAAACAATAAAGAAAAGATAATAATGATAAATAAATAATAGAAATTAAAGAAAAAATAATAATAGTAAATAAATAATAAATAATAAAGAGAATTTAATAATAATAAATAAATAAAATAGTAAATAATATATGGAGTTTTAAATAAATATATATAAAATAAACTATAAAATAAGTTATGTAGTGTCCCTTAAAAATAATAAAAATAAAATAAAAATAATATAATATTAAAATATAAGTAAATAAATGATAAACAACAAAGAAAATATAATAATGGTAAATAAATAATAATAAAATTAAAGAAAATATAATAATAGTAAATAAATAATAAATAATAAAGAGAATATAATAATAATAAATAAATATTATTGTAAATAATAATATGGAGTTCTAAATAAATATATATAAAAGTAAACTATAAAAATAGTAAAAAAAAAGGTTAAACAAAAAGTAAAAAGGAATAAAATAAGAAAGAATTAAATTAAGAGAAATATTAAATTAAATAAAACTTAAAATAAAGAAATAAAAGCTTCATGTTAACACATGGAATATGTGTGTGCAGACCTCTTTCCATTGTTTGGTCTATCTAATAAACGATGAGGAAGATGACATTCATCATTCCTTCCTCCATTCTCTGGAGAGAAAAGCGTTGTAAGACAAAGGATTCCCTGGCAGTAGTACGTTGATTGAGAGCTCGGGGGTGGTTAGTTGTAGAAAGATTATGTGCAGTTGACCTACAACTGAGTGGAGAGTCATCTCCAAAGCTTTGTTGCAGTTAACGATATTCAAATAACGTTCAACTCCGAAATTACAAGTAAGGAATATCATCGCTACAGATAAGTTTCATTTGCTCCTATTTCTCAAAAATTCTATGCTAATTAGTTGAATAGAGGTGTGTTGATTGTAAATCACATAATTGATCTAATTAGTTGCACATTTTAATTTCGGGGTTGTTACACTTGCAATAGAGGCTTTGACCTATAAACCATTGACCCAAGCATGAAACCCATGCTTTAATAAGTTGATTTCTTTTATAATAAAATTTATTTTTTTCTTTCTTTTGATAAATACATTACATCATGACCTAAATACAATTATGAAGACTGACACTAGTTACATTCTTCAACACGCCCTAATCTCTTTGTCAGCGCTTGGGATTTTAGAGGGGAGTAAGCAAGTGCATACTACTCAACATAGTTGTTTCTGGAGTGCTCCTTCACTTCAATTTCATTTCTTTGTTAGGAAGAAACTCTTTCACGTAGTATGGCAACTTCATAACCTATCTAGCTCATACACAATTGGTACACTCCACGTGATGCAATTTCAATCTCCATAAACGACTCAGAAATTTGCTTTCAACTCAAATTAGACCATATGGTCAACTTTACTTCTCTACTGTGGATCTTGGACAAAATGTCATTGTATAATTCCTTGGATTAGGGCTTAGGGTTTTACCTTTCAATAAATCTCAAAAAATCTCTTGATGTTTTAGCGATTAGAGTCATTAATATAAGTCAAGCCACATATGTAAACCAAAAGCGGCCGCGGATATAGTCTTCAATTCCACCTCAAATTTCCTTGAAACTTAGCCTCAACAAGTCGCATAATAGTCATAGTAAAGGGTCAATCCTCTTAAAAGGTTCCTTCGATCTGTAACAATGCTTGAAATAACCTACAACAATTACTAGCAGTGGAGTTATTGAGTCACAAATTTTACACAGAATATGAGAGTGAGTTGCTTCAAAATTTAGCACTAAATCTTCACCACATGATCTGCATAGAGTTGCCACAGATTCGAATTAACCTGCTGTAACTTTGGATAAGGGTTTTCAAGTCTGAGAATGTTTGCGAACTATCTCCTCCGTTGTTAATAAGCCTTAGATTAGATTGATTCAAACTTAGCTTAGGAGTTTGCCCTAACAGTGGTTTAGAAATCTCAGATAGGATGCAAAATTCTTATTATTGTACAAGGCCACGAGAATGTGTTAAATAGCCTTAGATGTACAGTTAAAGGTGATCCAAATAACATAGAACTTTTCCAAAGGAAGATTAAGACTCATGGATCTGTAAGTTCAATCTGCTTCAAAGGAGGGCTTGTAGTGTTTGATCATGATGCAAACTATCCATAACTCCTGCAAGCTAGTTCAAACCCAAAACAAAAACCCATGCCCAAAGAAATAATCCAAAACCGAAGACTGTCCTTCAGAAATTCAACCTTCACTCTTGGATATATATATATATATTATATATATATATATATATATATATATATATATATATATATTTATTTGTGGAGGTGATTTAGGGATTTTGACTTTCCATTTCGGCAAAAAGTCAAATTTTGCTTGGAGCCATTTTTTCCCTCCACCTTTTGGACCATAATATTACTGAATTTTCTTCAAACCTTCCCTCCACAATTTGGACCATATATTTATAAATTTTCAAGGGTTAATTTTAACCCTTTCAACAAATATTAATGAAGGTCCTTTTTATGATTAATGACATGTTGCCACATCAACCACTTGTTTGGGGCTTTTGACCACACGGTGGGTGCATAAACTTAAATTGAACATATATCTCAAACCACAAGGAGTCTTGCGGCGTGCTATATACCGTTAGAATCATCATGACGAGGATAATCCAATAATGGTGGTCTTAAGGAAAAAATACATCGATCTTCATACTAAAAAATATTTAATAAGTGTGGGGCTTCAAGGGCTTTACTAGGCTTCTAAACCGTTGGAGCTTCGATTGATGCAATCTAGACAAATATTAAGAGCATTCAAGAATAGACGTTGGCATCAATGAAAATACCATTCAATAATCTACCCCTTTGTGATTGATGGCAACACATACTCCCTTTGTGATCACTGCTCCCCCTGACTCCATGATTATGACCTGATTTCTCTCCCCCTTTGACATTAATGGCAAAGGGTTACTCCCCCTGACAAAATGCCTTCCTATATTTTCCTGCAGCAAGCCTTTCTGACTTTGACTACTTTTTTGCCCTTGACATGATATGATTCACACGGGTTGGCACAACTAGTTCCACATGAGTCCACATGAGTCCATCCGAAAGTATGTCCATTACTTTGCTTTACAAACCTATTTCTTCACAAAGTTGACTAATTTGCCCACCGTGTTGATCATTGCTTTGACCACTTCTTCACATTTTCCATCTGTCAACCTGTCAAAGGATAGATCTTCAAACGTGCAACTACTACTACACGAACTCTCCCTCTTCAACATTCATAGGGAGTCAACATGCTAGATTCTTCAGAATAATGTATGAAACAACTCTTCAGCCAGATCATCCCAAGATTTTACATCTTTTATTATAGATTCATCATGACCTTTCAACTTTACAAAGCCTAGAAGAATGAATGCAGAGACTTTTTCATTCACTTGATCTTCTTTCATTTGTTTTCTTCTCTAGACCTTCCTATACCTAGTGTTAGGGTTATCAGAAGATTTTGCCTTGGACCTACAATCACGAGGTATATTCCCATGGTTATGGCATTTGTAGCATTAAATGTTGGGCTTGAATAATGGCACAAACAACATATACTTTATGCTGACAAATTCATTTTGAAACCTATCTTGCGATCCTTCAAACTTGCTTCTAGGGTTTTGATAATGTCTTTGATAATCACACCTGTCATACATTCTGTAATCCCTAGCCATATGCCTGAAGTTAGAACATAAAAAAAAATAACCATTAAACATGCTAGGGTGCCCGGAAGTATTGTCTTATCCTAAAGATCTTTTGAAGTCATCCTTGTTTGGAGGAGGTGCAACCTTTTGTTGATTATTTCTTAGAGAAGTAATATTTTTAACCTTCTTCCATCTTTAATTTTGATTTGGCTTCTAAGGGATCCTGCTATAAATATTGCTATCTAGGGACTTGCAACTTGTGCCTTCATGGCATGGAACTTCACCTGCTTCTTTTTCCTTCATCTTTGATTTAGCCATGTCATAATTCTTCCTTTCATCATCCAATAATTTCTCCTTCCCGAGCTTTTATATGTCAGTTAGAGAAGCATCAAGTTCTGTTTCTTTTGAGCAATATCTTCCTAATACTGGATTTTCAAGACTTTTCTTCTTTCTTTTGCCTCCTCTACTTCCAACTTTAGAAGAGTGACATTTTTTGTAACTTTGTTAAAATCTTGTATTTGGTCCTTCTGCCTTTCATTTTCATTTCCGAGCTTGCTAATTTTTGCTAAAGATGCATCTAGTTCCTTTTGTTTTTATCAAATTTAGTTACTTTCCTTCGACCAAATTCCTCTAATTGGCATGCCAAGTCTTTCTCTTTCTTTTCTTCTTCCTACACTTGGAGTTTTAGAAGGGAAACTTCTTCTTCAAATATATGATTTCGCCTCCTTGCTTTGCTAAGCTCACATAAGGTGCAAATCAATTTTTACTTCATCTCCACTACTCCTTTTTCTTTTTTATCCTTGTCATATAATTAAACCTAACAATAATCTTTACTTGAATCACGATCATCATCATTATTTTCATCTTGACCTGCATGCTTCTTTGAGCAGAGATCATGGTGCTTTTTCCAAATACTTTTCGCTGATGAGCAACAATAAACTTTGGCTTTTACAAGATTTGACAGCTCATCAAGAATGAACTTCATGGCTTTCTTATTATACCTTCTAGATTCATCAGTAGATGTGTCTCCAGACATAATAGAGCGCCATACATCACGTCCCTGAGCTTTCAAATAGACTTCCATTTTGGATTCCACAATTACATATTTGGCTTCATTGAACTTAAGAGATGGATAACCAAGTTTATTATCAACAATACTGGAGTCTTCCTTTGATTCTTTTGAATGTTTGGTGGTTTGATTCTTCGACTTTCCCATCCCTACACTTTGTGATCTCCCTTCTAGTTGTTAAGATGCAACTGAAGGAACCTACTCTGATACCAATTGTTGGAAATACTAAGGGGGTGAATCAATATCTCTCTTCAATTAGTTAATTTTAATATTCAAAGCATTCAAATTAACATTAGCATTAGTTTAAACATAAACAAACATCACACCAATAAGCAACACCATTCAATAATG
Source organism: Pinus taeda (assembly GCA_000404065.3). Classification (NCBI taxonomy): domain Eukaryota; kingdom Viridiplantae; phylum Streptophyta; class Pinopsida; order Pinales; family Pinaceae; genus Pinus; species Pinus taeda. Next base: position 53,643 of record APFE030646016.1, read on the forward strand.
CATGACATTAAGACAATACACCAATATTTTAGGTGGAAACCCTTTCGGGAGAAAAACCACCAGACGCTTCTTAATATTTGTCTTCAATAATTTACATCAATTAGGAAGCTCCAGCTTCCAAGATTTTCAGCTCCAACTTGAAGGATGCTCCCTCATCCTGGTTTACCATCTCCAACTAGAAGGACGATTCAACGCCTTGGTTTACAGGCTCCAACTTGAAGGATGCTCCAACACCCTGGTTTACAAGCTCCAACCTTAAAGATGCTCCAACACCATGTTTACCAGCTGCAACTAGAAGGACACTCCAACGTCTTATGCAGGCTCAAACCTTCCCTAGCAACACTTTGCCACCCTAATCAGTCGATGAACCACATTTCACAATTTTCAGGATGGATCCATCTCTTCTTGACAATAATATAAGAACACAAAATTCTTTGCAAATACAAACTCTGGTGAACAATCAGTTATGGTTATGCTAAAAAATATGCTTAACGTCTCTGCATCAATATATTGTCAATCTTGCAATCATACAATCTGTAACTTGTATAACACAACCTACAACCATATCTACTAAGCATGCTCTAACGTCAACAATAATAAGTTTGCTCAACTTGTCAACACACAACACGACCTCTGCTTAATGTAGTAAACATAAACCCTAGCTCATCAAATATGTACCATTGTAAACCTTGGCACAACAATAATACCTTTGCTCATAATACAATTATGCTCAAACAATAAATGCTAGAAATATAAATAACTCTGTTAAGTCCACTGACACAACAACTCTTCATATACACTATCAAATATTGGATTCATTTTATCTCTCTACTCAATAATAGCAATAAATCAATGACCTCATTGTCATCCCTTTAACAAAATAACATACTAAACCTTTCTCTATATATATCTTCAAATTTTTAAATCTTTTACAAATTATTTGAGCTTCTTATACCCAAAGTATTTAATAAAACATATTCCACTTATTCTCTCTCCTATCTTCCAATTCCAACAAAAACATGTTCTTATGAAATTAGTGAAAAGTATAGCTTTCCACTATTCATTACTATTAAGGATATTTATTTTCATGACTCCATATGCTCCATGAAACACAATGCCATGTCATAGTCATCACTTGGTCACGACTTCTCCAATGCAACAACCACACTTTTGTTACACTCACCAGCTTACCTAACAACTCACCTTCATTTTCCCCCACACAGATTTTGATATTGTTTTCTAGGGTTATAAAGGCTTAACATTTTGTATATATCCCCACATAATAGTATAATGTCATGTTTCTAATTTAAAGTATCCCAAACTATTCACTCGACCATTTGCCCCAATCTCTCTGTCAGCGCTTGGGATTTTAGAGGGGAGTAAGCAAGTGCATACTACTCAACATAGTCATTTCTAGAGTGTTCATTTCAATTTCATTTCTTTGCTAGGCAACAACTCTTTCATTCAATATGGAAGCTTCTTACCCTACATAGCTCTTACACAATTGGTACACTCCATGCAATGCAATTGTGGTCTCCATACATGACTCAGAAATTTGCTTTCAACTCAGATTGGACCATATTGCTGACTTTAGTTCTCTGTTGTGGATCTTGGACAAAATGTCATTGTAAAATTCCTTGAATTATGGCTCAGGGTTTTACCTTTCAATAAATCTCATAAAATCTCTTGATGTTTCAGCGATTATGGTCACTGGTATAGGTCAAGGAAGTCACAAATGTAAACTAGAAGGGGCTACATGTATAGTCTTCAAATTTGCCTCAAATTTGCTTGAAACTTAGCCCCAATAAGTTGCATAAAAATCATAGTAAAGGGTTAATCCTATTAAAAAGTTCCTTCGATATGTAACAATGTTAAGTTCAGAGATAGTAGGAATAACCTTCAACAATTACTAGCAATGGATTTATTGAGTCACAAATTTTACACAGAATCTCAGAGTGATTTGCTTCAGAATTTGGCACTAAATCTTCACCACAAGATCTACATAGCGTTACCACAGATTCAAATTAACCCACTGTAAATTTGGATAAGGGTTTTTAGGTCTGAGAACACTTATGAACTATTTCCTCCATTGTTAATAAACCTCATATCAGATTGATACAAAATTAGCTCAGGAATTCGCCCTAACAGTGGGTTAGAAATGTCAAATAGGATGCAAAATTCGTAGTGTTGTACAAGGCCACAAGCATGTGTTAAATAACCTTAAATATACATCTATACGTGATCTGAATAGCACATAACTTTGCCATAAGAAGATCAAGACCCATGGATTTGCAAGTGTGATCTGCTTCAGAGGAGGGCATGTAGTCTTTGATCATGATGCAAATTTTGCTTGACGCCAATTTTTCCCTCTACCTTGTGGACCATAATATAAATGATTTTTTTTTTTCTAACCCTCCCTTCAATATTTGGACCATATATTCATAAATGTTCAAGGGTTAAATTTAACCCTTTCAAAAGATATTAATCAAGGTCCTTTCTATGATTAATTCCATGCTGCCACATCAACTACTTGTTTGGGATTTTTGACCACACGGTGGGTGCATCAACTTAAATTAGAAATATCTCTCAAACCATAAGGAGCTTTGCAATGTGCTATATACTATTAGAATTTTCATGATGAGGAGTGTACAATGATGGTAGTATTAGGAGAAATACATCGATCTTCATCCTAAAAAATCTTCAATAAGTGTAGGGCTTAAAGGGATTTCTAGGGCTTATTGACCATTGGAGCTTCAATTGATGCAATCCAAACAAATATTAAGAGCATTGAAGAAAATAAATTGACATCAATGACAACACCATTCAACATTCAAATGTGGGTGATGCCATGAAAATTGTCACCTATTAAGGACTACCTCTTTCAAACCCTCAACCTCCACCTGCCCTACAAACTATGGTAGTGGACCAAGAAGGATTTCAAAACTGAATAATCACAGAAGAAACAAAAAACCCTCGAACTCCAATTTTATGGAGCCCCTTTATTCCATAAAAAAATATGAAGTGTTACCAAACACATATATCTCATAAGAGGATCTATTGAATCATATGGATGATGTACAAGATAAGGAGAACCTTATGCAGGACAACTCAGCTAGAAAGAGAAAAAACATAGAAAACATTAATGAGGGTCTTATTGAAAAAGAGGTATAAATGTGAGATGTTACACTGGCAATGAAAGCAAGTGAATTGAGCACTAAACCATAAAAAAATCATGGAAGAACCTAAGAACTTGGACTCATATGAACATGTTTTATCAGCAATGCTAGAGCAATTGCGAGATCATGATTCCAGAACTATGTTGAATCCAAAAATGCATCTACTTCACCAATATTTTCTCAAAGTTAATTTTTTTGCAAGCGAATCAAGCCCTTCCCATAGAGGGAACAATTCTAATTCGTTTACTTATCTGCACAGGGATTCCCCCATGCCCGTTTGAGAGGAGAAGAAGCATGGGAGGAAATAGAGACAAGAGCTAATCCAATAAGTGAGAGCGTTTCTAGCCAACTCGTGTAATGTTTCATTGGTCACCGGTGTGTTTTCCACCACCCCCCTCCTTCCAAATGAAACTTATAACTTGGAACATCAGGGGTCTTAACTGGAAAGGGAAGCAAAGACTAAAAAAAATCTAATTAAAAAGGAAAAATCTAGTATAGTAATCCTACAAGAATCTAAATGCTCAAGTGAAAAAGAGGATTCCATTGTCTGCAATATCTAGAAAGGGAGATAAGCAGTATCTCTTGATGCAAATGAACATGCGGGAGGGTTGACAATTATTTAGAATATAGAGGAAGTGGTTTTCAAATAATTTCTTTCAGTGCCAAGAATCCTAGCAAGTTGATTCAACCCCTTCGTGTAATGCTCCTTCCCACCCCCTTTCTCTTCTCGACTATGGGAGGCACTACTTTTTAATTAACCCAACCTCCATGGACCACTTTGAAGATGGGGTTACAAAAATCCTATTTCTTTGAAGTTTGTGGAATTAACTTCTAATATCACCTTCACATTTTGCTCGTCAAGATATTTTCAATCATATCATTTTTACCTTAATTTGACTCTTGGATTGAAAGTTATGACCATTTGAAGTTTGGCTAACTAAATAACTTGATGTCATCAAAGAACCACCACATGGAACCCATATATGACCCATGTGACCTGCCATATCACTTCGGTGCCACATCCCCCGGTCCTAGGTCACTAACCCATTATGGAAATGAAATTTACACACACCTAGTGCCGCATGACCGAGGATTAAGACTAACTCATGATTATGGTATCTTAAGCATTATTGGGGATTAATGCTAATCCCTAGGTTTAAGCCTTAGTTAATCTCATCCATGTTAGCCCTAACCATCCCACACCTCTCACAGTTCCTATGTGGCATCCATGCAAGTGTCCTCTGCTCTTATTGGTTCTCACCGCGTGGACTTAGGGTCGTGGGCTCCAGTATCCTGACCCCATTGTTTTGTGATTGTTCTTCGTTATAAGAAATCCACTTAGCCATGTCATCATGAGTGTTTCTCCATCCAATAACCCACAGGTAAATGAACACAACATGTTTCCTCTTGTGCACACGTTGTCATGGTCGTGGGTCTTTCCTACAGTTCGCAGACCAGAGGTCCCAGTGGGGTCCCGCCCACACATATGTCATATTGGCCACGAGGCTTTCCAACAAGTCACAAAATAGAGGACACGATGGGGTCCCACCTGCACATACATCTTCTTGATCATGGGTCTTTCCAACGACTCACTCCATTTCAATTTACTTGAAGAGCCTAGGGCCACACACATGTCATCTTAACCTCGAATCCTTTCGAATTCACCCTTTTCAAATCAAATTGTAGAGCATGGGGCTACACACACATCATCCTGACTGCGACTTATTCCAAATTCACCCTTTTAAAATTGACTTGAATAGCTTGGGGTTGGAGGCTTGCAAAACATATCAAGCCACATTTTTACCAGCAAATGAACAAAGGGGTGAGCAAGTACCAAAGCTTCAATTCTCTGCGCTTAAGCTTAGTATTGGGAAAACACTAGTTACTCAAACCATATTGGTTTATCCTATAAAGTTATAAGTCATCCATAACGAAATTATAACAACACAATCCAAATTCATATCACACGTATCTTAAAATCATTCATAACAAAGTGCTGAACATCACAATTTAGAATTAACGATGCATAGTCATGCAAATTCATATTACAATTATGAGAAAAATAAGTGTACAACATCATTAAAACATTCAATATATCCATAGACATGCAAAATATCATACCAACCATGAACATAACTTTGAACAATAATGAAAACTACTTATCTGTGTGTTTTAAGAAGGCTAGCAACTAAGGGAGGGACTTCAAATCTCCTCCCAAACATATGTCAGCTGCACTATAGTGTTTCTTGTAGATGACCACCCCTAAGATAGATTTAGATTCTGAGGAGTTAATTGCTCAAGGGAATTTCACGTCAATATCATGTCAACAAGACTAGAGAGGGAGTGCATTGTCGAGGTGGTTTATTAAATGCCTCATGCAGTAAGCACCAAAGTGACTCTTTTGCTTCTCTAAATTCAATCATAGGGATTCACCCAAGGCTCAGTGAAGTTCTTCTGAATACAGGAGAATGATCTCACTTTATGGGTGGTTTATTAGGTGGATTTTCAAGCAAAGAACTATAGGTGTCCGAAGCTCATTATATAGGTGGTTTATCATATTATTGGCAAGTACTTAAATTGTTTATCAACCTCCAAGGAAAGCACTTAGAGGTTTATCAAATCATTTCAGCAAGCACTCGAGTGTCTCAACTTGCCATGTGGTTTATCAACCTTCCAACAAGCACCTCAGTGGTTTATCAGCCCATTCCACAAGCTCTAAGTGGTTTATTATCTCTTTAGCAAGCACTTAAAGGTTTATCAACTGAGGTAACAAGAAGTGAGTGAGTTAATCCCTCCATTGAGCCTTCACTGGGCAACCAATCATAGGCGCACAATCATAGGCCAAAACAAAGTCATAGGAGAATTATGTTATGACACAAAGCAGATGTTGTTCTTCTCCAATACTATGCTCCAATTCTTCTGCACTCCTGCTGTCTTCTCTTCTCTTCTTTGCTACCCTTCCTTGGTGCTCCTTTGCTTGCACCTTCTCATACACTACTTTTTGCGTACTCATTTTCTCGTTCTTCTTTTTATGTCCACGTTTCTACCCCCTGTATTTTATTTTTCATGTTCAATTTTTCCCAACACGTCCCATGTGAATAGGAACAACATGGGCCTCGTCCTTCACTTCATGCTGCCCATACACAACTTCAATGCTTGCTAAGCATATAATTAATTTGTCAAGTTGATAGATGGCGAGATATAAATGAAGTGGCTTGTGTTTTGGCTTAAACAGAACACAAGTAACTTTCCCCTTCTTATATCTATGGATTTGTGTCCATTCCTCTAGCTTAGCCATATTTGCATTTTTATATTATTTACATAAACAAATATTCATGGCGAAATTTACATGGGGGGTAGCGAAAAGGGTTGTTTCAGACCCCACCCCTTTAAAGGAACATTTTTCTCAATATTCTATAAATAATACACAAAATATATCCATGAGATTCATATATATATATATATATATTAATATATATATATATAATATATATATATATACACACAACTCTTTACATTCATTTACGCAGTAAACAAAATTGGGTAAGATACCCTCACCTAATCAACCATTTCCCAAGTGGCTTCATATGGTCCAAAGTCCTTCCATTGCACCTTGACCTGCTCTATCACTCTATTCTGGAGCGTGATTTTCCTCCATTCCAAAATTCACTATGGTTCTGGTTGCAATTCTCCCTCGGATTCCACTTTAATGACATACCAATAAACCATACGATTAACATAATGTACATACTCTTTAAGCAAAGACATGTGGAAAACATCATGTGCTTTCACTGTGGGTGGTAAGGCCAATCTATAAGCCATTGATGCCACTCTTTCCAAAATATGAAATGGTCTACAAAACCTTGGTTCTAATATATCATATGATCCTTTTCACAAGTAACCCTTTCTTGGTCTAATGTGGAGATACACATGCTCTCCCACTTAGAATTCCTTATGCATTCTCTATTGATATGCATGGATTTTTTTCCTATCTTGGTATGGCTTTAATTTATGTCTAATAGTAATTACTTCTCGTTCCATTTCCTTCAGCATGCTAGGTCCAAGAACCACCCTATTCACTATATTATCCCAACTAACGGGTGTGCTACATTTTCTTCGATATAGAGTCTCAAAATGGACTCATATTTAGTGACTCTTGATACCCATTGTTGTAGGCAAATTCAACTAAGGATAGGAACTCTTCCCACCTCTTTGGCTGATGCATGACATACATTCTTAACATGCCTTCTAGAATTCTATTTACTTTGTCAGTTTGTCCATCTGTTTGAGGATGATACACTATGATAAATGCTAATTTTGTTCCAAAACCTGCAAATAATTCTTTCTAAAACATTGAATTGAATTTGACATCCCGATTGTATATGATTTTCTTGGGTGTGTCATGCAAACCAAATATTTCATTCATGAAAATCTAAGTAATGTCAATTTCCTTGTGGGTGGACTTGACATCTATAAAATGAGTTACCTTGCTCAACTTGTCCTCTACCACCATTATAGCATCATGTTGTTTATATGTCTTTGGCAATCATGTGATGAAGTCCATAGAGATGACTTCCCACTTCCACTTAGGAATGGGGATTGGTTGCAACAATCTCGTTGGGTACCTACATTCCACTTTAACATGTTGACATTTGAGGCACCTAGTGACATAATCAACAAATTCCCTTTTCATGTTTGACCAATAATACATTCTATTCATGGTTATTATAATTTTTTGATATCAATATGATCTGTTTAAATTATTTTGTGACATTCATCCATGATGAGCTTCTTCAAGTCACCCATGCAAGGAAAAAACCATCTATCATTGAATTTCAACATATCGTCATTAGTGAGTGAATAATTCTTACTCAATGATCCTTCTAGCTCTTACTGTAAGTGTTCCTTCACATGCTAATACTGCTCATCCCAAAGTAGTAAAATGTATTGGGATTATCAAATACCTTGTGGTTTCTTTGGCTCAAATTCTAGCTAGATGGACATAGTAGTTGCAGACATCCTAGCTAGATTTGGAATGTTGCTTTCTAGACCTTAGGGAGCTAAGCTAGGAGGAGTATAAAGCTAAATTTTACTTATGCAATAATTCCAGTATTCGAAGGTGAGGAAAGAAGATTGTACAGGGAGTCAGGAATTGTCAAAACAACTATGAAGGAGGGGAGTTCCAACAACTCTCCTATTTATAATCAAGAAAATGAATTTTATTGTTTTATGTTGGAAGTGCATGAAGATATTGTTGAGGATACACAGGTGCAGGTTCCTACAACAGTGCAGAAGAAAGAAGCAATACATAATGGTATTTGGAAATTTTATTTTGATGGAGGTTACTCCAAGGAACGGAATGGTGTAGGGGTTCTACTGCTTTCCCCAAAAGGTGAAATGATTTCCCTTTCCTACGAATTGGAGTTTGATTCTACTAATAACATAATAGAGTATGAAGCTCTAATTATTGGTTTGAAAGCTTCCAAGAACATGAAGATTGAATGTATTTATGTTTTTGGAGATTTAGATTTAGTTTCAAAACAAATCAGAGCACAATGTTAGACAAAGCACCCAAGGCTTAGAGCCTACTAGAATGAAGTTTGGGATCTGGTGGACATCTTATTTTCAGTGTTCAATATTCAGTTTCTGCCAAGAGAAGGTAACATATTGGCTGATTCACTCACAGTGGCAACCAACAACTTTATACCCCCATAGAATCCAAAGTTGAGGTATGAATTTGAAGTCCGAAACAGACCTTCTATACTAGACAATGTCAAATATTGGCAGGTATTTGAAGATGAGGAACAAATGAAAAGATTTTTGTAACTTGTAAGGGAGTTTTCTAACTCAAATATTGATCAAGAAGAAGCTAAAACTGTTGAAGAGGAAGAGGTTGAAGATGAGTTACCTTGGAAATATTCCATGGAGAACCACAAGATTGTATAATTGGAAGGTAATGTGATTCCTAAAGGTCTGGTACCTTTGGAGAGATTGTTCAATGAAAATGATGTTGCAGTGAATATTAGCAAGCAAAGATGGGAGGATGACGTTGAAGACTGTAATCTTGGAATTGAACAACAACCCAAGATTGTAAAGCTGACAAAGGGTATTTCAAAATACTATAAGCACAAGTATGTATATCTGTTTAAAATATATTTTGATGTCTTTGCATGGTCTTATGAAGACCTCAACACTTATAATAAGGAAACTATACAACATAAGATCCCTCTAAAACCAAGGGCCAAACCATACAAACATAAATTAAGATATATCAATCCTTTACTGCTACCCTCAATAGAAAAGGAAGTGAAAAATTTATTGCAGGCGAAGATAATTCCACCTTTGAGGTATTCAGACTGGGTGGCAAATTTAGTGCCTGTAAGGAAGAAAAATGGAGAGATCAGATTGTGTATTGACTTCTCAAATCTAAACAGATCATCACTAAGGGATAATTACCCTCTTCCAAAAATGGATCATATCTTATAGAAAGTGATAAGATCTTCAAGGTTGTTTATGATTAATGAATTTTCAAGATACAATCAAATAGAAGTACATCCAGATGATCAGAAGAAAACAACTTTCACAACACCATGTGGAACTTTTATGCATGCAAAGATTCCATTTGGGTTGATGAATGTTGGTGCTACCTTTCAAAGGTCTATGGATATAGCCTTTGTGGGAGAAAAAGTCAAATTTGTGGTTATATACTTAGATGATATTACAATTTTTTCCAAATCTGATGATGAACACTTGAAACACCTACAACAGACTTTTGAGAAATGTAGGAAATATGAACTATCTCTAAATCTAAAAAAGCCTCACTTTGCTGTAAGAGAAGTAAACTATTGGGACATATTGTGTCAAAGGAGGGAGTCAGGATTGACCCAAAATGAGTGGAAGCAATAAGTAATATACCTCTCCCCAAAAATAAAGAGGAGATTCAAATTTTCTTGGGAAGAATAAATTTCCTCACGAGGTTCATTCCAAATTATGTAGAAATTGTTAAAGAAATCACTGGTATTAAAAAGAAGGATGCAGAGGCTAGATGGAATCCAACAACGAGAGATTATTTTACAAGGATCAAAAAGGATTTTGGAGAAGCTATGGTTTGGTAAGTCCTGATTACCAAAAACCTTTTCAAGTTTTTTCTTTTGCCTCACCCTCTACCATTGCAACTGTTCTTTTGCAAAAGAATCAAGACAATAAGGATCAACTAGTAGTTTTTTTCTTCAGGAAGGTGCTGAGGGATGCTCAATTAAAATATAATATTTTGGAGAAGCAAGCTTATGCTCTGGTCAAAGCCTTGAAAAAATCCATAATGTACATTTAGAGTCCCAAGTTACTAGATATGTACTAAATTCAATTGTCAAGGATGTGTTGACATAGGGGGATAGCGAAGGAAGAAGGGAAAAATGCATAGCTAAGATTCAAGAATATGAAATGGACATCAAGCAAACAAAACTAATGAAGGGATAGGGATTAGCTAAGATTTTAAAAGAGACAAATTATTAGGCGATGGGAATTAATTTTCTAGCTGTCATTCTTGAGTCAAACACTATTGGTGAAGAAGGTAAGAAGAATGAACATGACAACAAAATTGCATACAAATATGTTTGTTTTGATTGGTACAAGAACATTGTTTATTATTTGCTATTTCTTAGTTGTCCTTCAAGTTTAGAAAGAGCAAAATATAAGGCTTTGAGACTGAAAACACAAAAGTATGTGATAGTCAATGGTCAAGTGTATTGGAAGGATCCTGTTGGTGTTTTTTTGTTATGTCTAACAGAGGGGGAAATAATTGAAAATTTCAATGGATATCATGGGTGTGCTTGTGGGGGTCATTACAAATGGAAAGTGACAACACACAAGATCTTGAAAGCTGGTTTTTATTGGCCAAATTTGTTTTCTGATGTTTACAGACTGGTTAGATGTTGTGAAAAATGTCAACTTTTGCTGAAAAGAAGAAGTTGGCACCATTGTCATTAATTCCTGTATTTATAGAAGAACCATTTAGGAAGTGGGGGTTATATTTCATAGGGGATATTAACCCACCTTCCAGTGGACAACATAAGTGGATTGTGACAACCATTGATTACTTTACCAAATGGGTGGAATATGTTCCAACCAAAAATGCAATTGACTCAGTGGTGATCAAGTTCCTAGAAGAAAATATGTTTACAAGATTTGGTTGCCCCAAAAAGTTGGTTATGAACAATGCTCAGGTATTTAAATCTGTAAAATTAATCATTTTTTTTCCAGAAATATAATGTTATTTATACTCACTCTACCACCTATTATCCTCAAGGAAATGGGTTGGTAGAATCTTCAAATAAATCCCTGGTAAGTATTTTGAAGAAAACAATTGCAGAAAATAAAAAGAATTAGGACTCCCAGCTTAAGTTTTCCCTATGGGAAAATAGAGTAACCACCAAAAGGTCTACTGGTAAGTCATCTTTTGAATTGGCATATGGAGTGGATACTGCTTTTCCTAGTCAGTTAGCTAGATCAGTAGTTGCTTTGATTAAAGATGTTTAAGAAGAACCACATGCATTGACCCGAAGGATAAACCAACTAGTGGAACTGAATGAGAAAAGAGAACAAGTAACTGAAAATATGATCAGTAATCAAGAGAAGATGAAAACTATTTTCGACAGAAAGGCTAAGCATATACTACTTTATCATGGAGACCTTGTCCTAAGGTGGGATGTTAGAAGGGAGGACAAGGGTGAGCATGGTAAGTTTGGCCCTTTTTGGTTTGGTCCCTTCAAGGTAGCAGAAGCTAGAGGAAACAAAATTTCATTATGGAGAATTTGGATGGAGAACGATTGCAACTGCCTGTAAATGGGTAGTTTCTAAAACATTACTTCCAACATTAAACAACTTTTAATTTTCTCATTGTAAATATTAATATGATCAATGTAAGTATTCGGTGAGTTTCTCATTGCAATGTTTTAAGCTATGATATGACTCCATGCCCAAGTTGAAGGTACTAATATGCAGTTCTTAGTGTTTTGTTCCAAAACACTATCCCCAGGTGGAGCTAGATGTTGTAGCTCGTTTCCACTCTGTTCAGATCTATAAAAAAAATAAAAATCATATATGTCAAAACAAAAAAAAATCTTGTAAAGCAAAGTCAAAAAGAAAAATCATTGGAATTATTTTGTGGAGATTTATTTTAAAAATAAAGAAAATATTAATGTGGGTCCAAGATGGCGCAGGTTCGAAATTAGGATATATTTTAATATTGTATGTTGGTGGGACCAACTCTTTTGGCGGAAGAACCACAGTTAAAGAACACACACTTTCCAAGGGAAATGTCATTCACGGAATTGAGACTCCTCCACAAGAGAAACACAACATCATAACATGCTCGACACATATGCAGGGGGGTGCCCTTGTAGGCGGTTTAGCAGGAAACCACCATTGAAAAATCAATGATCAGGATCTCACTCGATATCACTATAGGTTGGAAACGTTTACCACCACAGGTGCCCCCGTGAGTGGTAAGTGATATTCACCCTGTCTGCGACAAGTGAGTGAGAAATTGAAAGCGAGCGTGATTACCACTCTTCCACGACATGTCCATGTCACTCCTCCACCCCACCACCTCATCTATCATTCCACATCACCTTCCACCTTACCACTCCACATCATCCTCCCTCACATGATCATACATCAACATGTCGTACACTTTTGTCCACACTCATTAACTCTATTTTTTCCCTTGTTTCTCTATAAAAACCTTGTTTTATTTGCTCAAAGTTATTTTCACTGCTGATTGCTCCAAAGCTCACTGACGCCCACCTGCGCCTGCCAGTTTTCCAACTCAAATACAACGTCATCTAGTCTCTCTCAGGTATTTATTTGACTGCGCAACTTTGTCCAATTGTTCAAAATGTCAAAGATAACTTCCTTGGCAAGTTCTATAACCCATATCCCATTTATAGACATAGAGAGAGATGTTTTTGACCCCATGTGCTCATTAAATCTAAACTAACATTGTCAAAATGTCTTAGTTAGTCAATTGGAGTTAGAAGTGTTTTCTAGGGTTGTTAAATTTGGTATGTTAGCTTCAATCGTCCCTCAAACATACCCATTTCCTGAATTCATTACCTGGTTAGCTTCGTCCCTCTATCCTAAACAATGTTGTGTAATGAATTCGTTACGAGAAAAAGTTTTCCAGGTTTTTGCATTATTGATTCAACAAGCCTTGTATTTTCCTCAGTCTGACTAGTATACCTCATTTTCGGAAGAAACCCTTATGGCCACCTTTCAGAATTTGTATGTAGAAGATTATGCCAAATTGTCTTTCCACATTATGCCACCTGGGAATACTTTGTCTGTAGAGCCAACCTTGTTCCATATAGATATTTTTGCTTGTTGAAAAGTGTGCAGCAAGAAATGCAAAATTTAGAATGTGCTAAAAATAGACATGATAAAAATAGCATGTCTAAAAATAGCAGTTTGGCCAGTGAGGTCATTGGCCACATTGGGTGAGAGGTGAAACTGCTAAAAATAGAAAGTTCTAAAAATAGCAT